>PVIH01004096.1:40713-147085 GCA_004025045.1 Sigmodon hispidus
GGGGGGGAGGAGCAACCGAGAGTGGCAGCAATAAACTGTATTGTTCTGGGGGTTCTGGAATGTGCACTGGGTTTTTTATTTGGCAACCTATGGCATCTGGGAAGAGTTTTATATCTTGTATGGAGTAATTCAACTTAAACTCTAACACACACACATACACACACTCTCACACACACATGCTCACACACGCACACATGCATACACATACACACGCTCACATACACATACACACACATACTCACACACACAATCACACACACGCACACACTCTCTTTCTCTCTCTCTCTCTCACACACACACACACACACACACACACACACACACACACACGTAATTTCAGAATGTGGGCTTCCACATGTATTTTTCTGATAGCCTTGGTGTTACCCCCCCCAAGTCCTCCCCTACCCTTGTGTCTTACCCTCTCCCCGACTACACTTCCTTTCATCATCCCCCTTTGCCTCTCAGCACCTGTGTCCCGCCAGCCCCCTCCTCATCAACAGTCCTTTCTGGGTACAGTCTAAGTTAAACCCACAAATCTAAAGATCCAACACTTATATCCACATGTGTGAGGACAGGAGACATTCATTTTCTGGGTGTGGGATACTTTCCTTCAAATTTCATTTTTTTATAACTGAATATAATTGTATATATGAACCGTGTTTTTATTCTGTTCATCAGTTGGTGGATATCTGGGCTGTTTCCAGGTCCTAGCTATTGTGAATAAAGCAGCAATGAACAGGCATGGATGAGCATGTGTCTCTTTGGAAGGAACAAGAATAACTGAGTACATGTGAGGGAGTGGTATATATAGTTGGGTCATATGGGACATGTATTTCTAGTTTTCTGAGGAACTGCCACACTGATCTCCATTGTTGCCTTATTAATTTGCATTCCACAAACGGTGCTTAGGACTTCTCACCAGAAACCCTTCTCACTGGAAATCATCAACGGCATTTGCTGTCTTGTTTTCTTAATCTTAGCCATTCTGACTGGAGTAAGATGATGTCCAAAAGTAGCACCTTGGACTATAAATCTGGCCAAGAACCCATGGTTGAGGAGCTCCACAGGCCCTGGCCTGTAACCTACTACTATTTTACTAAATAAATATAGTATCAAAGTGCTCTCTAAATCCATATCTATGGGGCTGGAGAGATGCTCAGCAGTTCAGAGCACATTGGCTCTTGCAGAGGATCCGAGTTTGATTACCGGAGCCCATGTGGCAGCTCACAATCATCTATAACTCCAGTTCCTTGAGATCCGAAGCCTTCTTCTGGCTTCCACAGACACCAGGAATACAGATAGTACATAGCCATCTATGTGGCCAAAACACCCGTAAGATTTTTTAAAAATTGTAACTCGATGCCTATAGATTAGTTCAATTCTTTTTTTTTTTTTTTAAAGATTTATTTATTACGTATACAGTGTTCTGTCTGCTTGCATGCCTGCACACCAGAAGAAGGTACCAGATCTCATTATAGATGGTTGTGAGCCACCATGTGGGTGCTGGGAATTGAACTCAGGACCTGTGGAAGAACAGCCAGTGCTCTTAACCTCTGAGCCAGCTCTCTAGCTCGATTAGTTCAATTCTTGAACCCCATTAGAGATGTTTTCTCTGTCTAGTGACTGGTAGCTAATTCAGAACCTCACAGCTGGTAGGTAACACTGCAGAGAGGGTCCTTGGAGTGTTCAACCCCAAGAGAAGCTCTGTGCCATACCCTCCTCAAAGAAGCTAGGGAACCGCCATGGAAGAAGCAGAGGTCAGGGAGGATTGGGGTGAAACAATGTCCTCTGGATACAACAAGACTGCTGCATACATAGCTCATTGCAGCTGTAGTTTCCTGCATGAGATCAATCCTGTCAACATTCTACATAGTGGGGAGTTGGGGTGTGTGTGTTCAGGAGCCCCCACCTTTAACTGAGGAGCTATTGACAGATGATGACTTTTGGGGGAGGGAAAAACAGTTTTTTAAGGATGTGTTTCTTGGTAGGTCTGCCAAGCTCTAGGTGATGGTGCTTGTGATGGTGAGTATACGTGAGGTCCTAAAAGGACTCTGGACTATTAAGAGAAAGGGAAGGGAGAGGAAAGGGGGAGGAGAGGGTGTAGAGGTAGGTAGTTTGGCCATTAAGAATGCTTAGCACTAACAAAGGTCCCCAAACTGAGACCCATCAGTAACTCCAGTTCCCGGGATACCATGGTCTCTTCCGCCTTCCATGGGTACTACATACACATGGTACACATACGTACAGAATGAACTTTTATACACACAAAATAAAAAAAGTCTTTAGATCTTTGTTCCATTTAAAAAAAAAAAAAAAAAAAACCCAAACAAACAAAAACCCAAGACTGGAAGCTGTGGGGGGGAGGTTGGGATCATGTTTGATCTTGCATGACACGACAATGTTTTACCTGGTTAGCTGGTGGTGGTTGTCTATAAATGAAGAGACCTCATCCCCCCTACACTAGAGAGAGAGACAGGGACAAGGTGGTAGGCAGAAAGGCAGAAGGCTCTTAGATAGAAGGACTTTATTATTGTAATAACCGAGAGAGAGGGAGAGAGAGGGAGGCAGAAAGGGAGGTGGAGGGAGGGGGGGGGGAAATGGAGAATATTTCTGAGAGGGAAAAACCAAGAGAGAGAGTATGGGGCAGTGGAAATTCTTCTAAAATGAGGCTTGACATCAGAACCCAGCACAGGGCGTGGCTTCAGAGGCTGGAACAGAATCCTAGCAGGAGGATTAGGAGGTGAGTGGGTGGATCTGAGATGAGTTAAGGGGAGGTGTGTGTGGGGGGGTAGAATGTGATCAAAATATAGTGTATAAAGTTCTCAAAGAATTTTTATAAATTATGCATATAGAAAAAGCTGCTGCATGGCTTTCTTCAAGTGTAGTCAGGCCACTTTCCCAACTGGAGGTACCCAAGAGAGTGGCAAAACTAGACATCTTTACATAGGACATATGGCCACAAAACTATCTCAGTAGCCTCTCATTGCCCCACTTTTCTGTTAGAGTCTTCTAGAAACACTAATTCTCAAAGATCATATGCTGCCTCAACCAAAGGCAGCATCGACCTTAAGATGCTTGTTGCGCAGAAAAAAAAAATTGCATTGCCCAAAGTTCAATGACTGTGAGTGGAAATCAAGTGGTTCATGGAGAAGAACGAATCCTCCTCTCCACCCCATAGGAATCTCAGTGAAAGAGGTGGTGGGTGTGGGGAGACCCAGACAACACCTGCTGGGGATGAGAGGCAGAGGCTGACCCCACTGAACATAACTGGGAATCTCTATTCAGGGTTAATTTATGGGTCAGTGAAAGATGCCAGACTGCTGTTCTTCAGGGCAGCCATGTGTGGAAGCTCAACTTCCCCAAACATAGATTTTTCCTTAGAAGTCACCTTTAAAAAAATTCTTAGTGGTTTCCTGTCCTTGAGGTTTCCACAGAGAGCATTTTTGAGATTAAAGGTGGTAGTCCTCATTTTTAACCTGAGGGGGATCTTAAGATTTATTTTTCAAAGTGCGGGATTTAATTTATTTATTTTAAATCATACATGTTTGGAAAAAATTATTTTTTCTTTTAAAAAAAAGTGCTGAGAGTTGAGAAGTTGTTAACTTCTTGGCTATTGTATCTGTTAGCTTTGTAGGAAAGACTGTGCAGAGAGAATTGGTCAGGTGCCTTTACAGTGCCTCCATCTCAGAAGGAAGGCAGAACATGTGTCTCTCTGGCATTGCAGACTTCCATCGATGGGCCTTTAGTGAGCACAGTTGCCTAGCACACCTACTGTGCTCTCCATAGTACTAGCCTCAGAAAGCCTTGGGTAGATAAAAAACAAGTAGCCAACCAAACCACAGGCCCTGTGTCTGCTCACTGTCCTAGAGGGTTTGGAAGGGAATATTTTAAGAGCCATTTCATTTTCAATTAATTATAGCCAGATAGGTTTGGCAAAGAAATGGGGAAACAGCAGTAAAGTTGACCCTTGGCTAAGAAGAATAAGAAGGTTTCCAAGCCAGGTGAGGTTGTGTGACTGTCTGTGAAGATGTATAGTTTAAGAAAGAGCTGGAATGAGCAGATGCTAAGCCTGGCCTGTTCTTTGCTGATGTACAGTCTTTGCTCCTGGTACGCAAGTTATAGTTTGAATGTGACTGTCCTCCTCAGCTTGTGTGTGTTCACACAGAGTCTCCTAGTCGGAGTCCTGTTTTGGGAGGTTGTAGGCCATAGAACCTAGCTGCAGAGAGTGGTTTCCTGGGGTAGGGCTCATTACAAACTAAGTTCTCTGCTTCCTGATCCAGGAGATGTGAGAAAGTAACCATATATGTATGTCTCTGCTATATATATATATGTGTGTGTATGTAATGTATGTATGTATGTATGTATGTATGTATGTATGTATGTATGTCTCTGCTGCCCCTGGCAGGTGTCAGCCCCTGGCTCTGCCTTCACTGCCAAAATAGACTCAAACCTGAGTCAAAGTAAGTTCTTTCCCATTCATCTCCTATCAGGTGGAGTGTTACATTGTAACTGATATATAGAAAGAAAGAAAAACCACAACAGGAGGGCTCAAAAAGTAACAAGCAGGCCAGGAGATAATTGTAACCGAGCTTAAGGGAAATGCCCCTCTGTTCTTTCCCAGCTGACAAGATTTGAGGTGCATGACAAAGTTTAGTTCTAGACCCTAACTTCTTGGCTCTTAAGTTTGGCCTACAGTTTATCACTTTATTTCAGTTATCCCCTCCCTCCTTCCCTCCCTCTTTCTCTTTTGTTTTATGAGACAGGGTTTCTCTGTGTAGCTTTCGTTCGGAACTCACTGTAGTCCAGGCCAGCCTTAAACTCACAGAGGTTCAGCTGCCTCTGCCTCCGAATGCTGGGACTAAAGGTGTGCGCCACTACCACTGCCTGGTACGTTATTCTCTTGATCCCGATTTCTTGCCTGCTTGCTAAGACTGAGCATGATTCCATTGGTCTTCTGTGTCTCAGATCCTTAGAAGTTGTTGGCGGGGCATGCTGGGTTCATTGGCCTATTTCACTTGGTGAGAGGACCAAAAGCAGAAAACCGCATTAATTTTCCTCCATTTGCAACTTGTACAGTGGAGGAATGCCAAGAAAGTATGGATTGCATCAGCCTTTTTTCCTTTCCTTTTGTTTTTATTTATTTGTTTTATCTATCTATCTATCTATCTATCTATCTATCTATCTATCTATCTATCTATCTATGTCTACTCTATCTATCTATGTAACAAGGTTTTGCTATGTATTCCTGGTTGCCTTGGAAACTGACTCTGTAACCCAGGCTAATGTAGACTTTGATGTGTCTCCTGATTCAAACTCCTGAGTCCTGGGCTATCACTATACCCAGTACCTCTGAACTGTTTCACACACTCTTTATGAACTTAATAAATTGGTCTGAGTTCTCAGATAGTTTGGGGTACCCACTCCTGGAAGTGGTGCTGATCAGCTGAAGACTGGACAAGCTCCCTTTTTTGGTCATTTCTACATGCCTTTACATGTTAAAAGATTTGTACATGGCTTTTCATGTTAAAAGATTTGTGTGTGAATGCTGGTGTTTGCATGAGTATGTCATATGTGTGTGATAAATGCATACAGAAGTCAGGAGAGAACATAGGATCACCTGGAGGTGGAGGTAGAGTTATAGGCACCTTGAGCCTCTTGGTGTGGTTGCTGCGAACTGAGCTGGGGTCCCGGAAGAGCAAGTGATCTTAACCACCAGGCCATCTCTGCAGCCTCTCAGTTTTGCCGGCTCTTCCTTTATAGACTGTTGTGATATCAGAGGACATGGCTAGTTTTCTGTAAATTTTGTAACCATGATCTTGAAGGCACCTAAGGTTTCATTAAATTATACATAATACTCTTCATTGGTCAGTTGTCATGTTCCAAACTACTGGTGAGTGCATAAGATTAAAGATGGAAATCACTGGCAGAGGGGAGCATCCCACACTGGATAGCCCTCTACTTACTGACTCAGGAGAATGTGTGTCTGAGAGTTTGTAAAGGTTTGTATGGAACAGAGGAGGATAAAAACTTGGAAGTATTTGTTACAATGATTTAACAGAAATTAGGGGGAATAAACTTGTTGAGGGAACATGACATAAGGGGACTGGGGAGACAGCCCAGCAGTTAGGAGCAGGGAAAAGCATGGCTACTTCTCCAGGGAACTTAGGTTTCCCTCCTAGCACTCACATGGTGGGTCACAACTGTTTCTTCCTCCCGTTCCAGGAGATGTGACACCATCTTTTGGCCTCCCCAAGTATCAGACACACATGTGGTACACAGACATGCATGCAGGCAAAATGCGTAATATACATGAAATAAATCTTAAAACTTACAATGCAAAAACTGTGGTGATAAATTATCTATAATCTAAGAAATAAAGCTTGCTTGAAGATCAGAGAACAGAGCCAGCCACACAGTCAGCCATAGAGGTCAGGCAGTGGTGGCACACACCTTTAATCTTAGCACTAGAAAGGCAGAAATCATCTGGATCTCTGAGTTCAAGGCCACCCTGGACTACACAAGATTAATTCAGTCCTAAAAGAAAAACAGATCCAGGCAGTGGTGGCACACACCTTTAATCCCAGCATTAGGAAGGCTGAGACAGGAAGTGATATGGCTGGGCAGGGACAGGAATATAAGGTGGGAAAAGACAAGAGCTCTGCCTTTGCTTCCTTTCCCTTTTGGCTGAGGACTCAGGCATTCAGTCTGAGACAGGATCTTCTCCTTTCAGCCTGAGGATTCAGTAGTGGTGAGAAGTTTTCTCTAGTGGCTTGTTCCTCTGTTTCTCTTATCTTTAAGCATTTACCCTAATATCTGGCTCCGGGTTTTTATTAAGATCAATTAGGATTCCTGCAACATGAAACTCAGAAATTTCCCAGCTCTTTTTCATTATAATGGGGATATCATAGTATTGGCAGAATCTAGAATTTTGTCACTAAAACAAATATGCCACATCTCATTATGTATCTCAGATAACTAGGCTAGCAACCCATGCCTCTTTGAAAGTGCAGTAGCTGTTAGACCCATTGCTAAATCTTGCTTTTTCAAGATTTATTCTTATGTATTGTATCGGAGGTACATATGCAAGTGTACATATGTGGATACCCACAGAGGCCAGAAGAGGGTGTCAGATTCCCTAGAACTGGATGTACAGGCAGTTTCGAGCTGTCTGTTGTAGGTGCTGGGAACTGAATTCTGGTCCTTTGCTAGAGCAGCAAATGTTCTTAATTACTAAGTTTCTCTAGCCTCTGCTGTATTATTGATGAATACATTAATAAAGAAGCACAATTATGGGACTGGAGAGATGGCTCAGCGGTTAAGAGCACCGGTTGTTCTTCCAGAGGACCCGGGTTCAATTCCCAGCACCCACACGGCAGCTAACAACTGTCTGTAGTTCCAGTTCCAGGCAAACACCAACGCAAATAAATAAATAAAGTTTAAAAAAAAAAAGAAGCACAATTATAATATCATAATTTCAAAATATTTTGTATTTGGTATTCCTTTTTTGTTTTTGATACAGGGTCTCATAGCCAGGCTGGCCTCAGACTTCCTCTGCATGTAGCTGATTGTGTTGAACTCTGGATTCAAAAGCTCAAGTGATAATGGGCTTTTGGTGTGCTGTGCTTCCTGTATGTGGTTTCTATTTCCTACAGTTTTGGGGACCCAGGACCTCTTGATAGACCAGCATTCTAATTGAGTCACATCCTTAGCCCCTAGTCCCCTGCCTTTCCTATGCTCTATTTATTTATTTATTTATTTATTTGTTTGTTTATTTATTTAGTATTTCCCTTTACTGCCTGAAAGTTCTGTGGCATGCAAACTTCAGAGACCCCTTCCCAGGATAGGCTGAAGGCACAGCCCAGCCTATGGTACAGAGCTTCCACACCTGTTTCTTGGTTAGTTAATGCCGTTTAGAGGTCTGTGGCTTTCCTATGTCTTGAGACAGCATTAGCATCTCATACTATGACTTCTGTATTTGCCTCCAGAGGGCAAGAGAACTGGAGGAATTGACCCATTTCCTTGTAGGCCTTGGTTGGATGATGGCACTTTGGTCACATGTCATGGCTTACCTAGAGCAAGTTGAAGAATGTGGGAGAGCACTTGGGAAAGCCAGTGGCAACATCTGGATGTGTTCACAGTCTTCTGGTTCTCACTGGTCAAAAATGTTCAGTATTTGCCTTTAGCATTGATAGCACCTGATACATACCTGTTCTAATTAGTATCTTTGATTAGACATGTAAGAAAACCAAACTTCAAGGGAAATTTTATAAAATCCAATAATAAGGGCTTTGGAGAGATGGCTTAGCAGTTAAGAGCACCAACTGATCTTCCAAAGGACCCATGTTCAATTTCCACCACCCATATGGCAGCTTATAACCATCTGTGTGTAACTCCAGTTCCAGGGGGATTCAACACCCTCTTCTAGCTTCCATAGCAACCATGCACATGGTATACATGTATGTATGCAAGTAAGCAATTGCACATAGAAACCTTTAAAAAATTCAGTATTAAGGTTCATGCACTAATTGGAAGAATAGTCTGTTGCTATGCAAATAGAGTTTTACAAGAACTTTTTCCTGTAATAAAACTATTCTTGTAAATTATGATTCTCTGTTCCCTTTACTTTTACTTTAATACTGAGGAGGACAGCACATTGAGCATACTGCTGTTGCATTTTCTGGACTCGAAATGAAAAGTAGTGGGTTACAGACAGTATATTGAATTGTCTTGCCGCCCTTCTATGCTTCTGGCCCCTGCATTTGCTGCCTGTGCACTCAGCAGCTCCAGCTTTGTTCTTGAGTCTCTTGGGGAAAACTCAGCTTCACTGCTCATGACCAGAGGCCTCGGGTCTGCATGGTAGCTGTACTCTTGGATTCATGTTACTTTGGGTTCACTGTATCTTTGAGCAGATTTATATTTTTGTGTTGATGCCTTTAGCACTGAATGCTGCATTTTAACTACTTTTTCTACAAGAACACAGTGCGCCTGAATAGTTTTCTATACCCTGCTTTAGCCTCCCGTGCCTGCCTGTGCTTTTTTTGTTTGTTTTGTTGTTTTGAAAATTAGGGACAATCCTCTGGAAAACGTCAAAGGATGGATATTCTTCCTTTGATTGATGAAAAAGCACACTGGTGGCGGTTTCTAGCTAGAGAACACCAATCCCACCTTATTTTTAAATAGTAACAACAGAGCCAGGTTGACATGGTGTACGTGTAGATTTGAAGAAGAGGTTGCCATGTAAAAGAGAAATTGTGAGCAAGAAGATTGCCCCCAGTGCCAATCGATTAAATAAAACCAGAGACTTTGGCCTGGGATTGGAACTCAGTTGGTGGAGGAACTGCCTAGCAGGCAGGAGGCCCTGGCTTCAGTTCATTTCAAGGCTTTCCAACTTGAGCAAATCCTCCTGCGCCCTAATATTGATTTGTTGTTCCGCTTCCTCATGTTTTTGTCAGCAGGTCTGCAGAGCCGAACTATATCAACACTGATTAAATTCTCCATTGTCCTGCCTGATACTGTTTCTACCCTTGAACCAAATGCACACATAGGCTGGTTACATTGTATCACTCAGGTCCTTATTACTAAATTCTAGCCAGGACTTTGTGTTTCCTAAACACACATGCCTGCCTGGTTCTCCCTGTAGGCTTCAAGCTCTGCTTCCCATTCTATGCATGTATGTTTGGCTTGCTTGAGAAACAAGTACAGCACAACCTTTCTCTTCCAATGGTCCATTTTATTATGTTGAAGGCAGTTCATGTTGAAAAGGAAAATGCCAGCTCTGCCTGGTTAATGTCCAAATTGGAAGCAGAATTACATGAGGGGAGCTTGAGAATTTGTTGTAAGTGGGAGAGTATGAATGAAGAGAACCACAATTAAAACCACTTAGCCTGTAGCTGTATTTCCCAAACACAAGTGACAGCCTTCAAACTGATCACCAGATTACAGAAATGGAGTCGAATAAAACCCCATTCACAGCATCAGTCAGTGTTTTCCCATTTGGGGTGTACCATTCTCTCTGCATTTCCTAGTGTTGGTGGGAAAATTCGGTCAAAAAAGAGATCTCTCATTTTCGTTGCCTGCTCTTCAGAAGGCAACAGCAAGTAGTCATTAATTTCCATCTGATAGGGCAGAACTTTTTTTTTGTGGCTAAACAATTGAAACAGGAAATGACCCAAGATACAGTTTCCATGACACCCTGTCACTTGGATCTAGTTTTCCCTGAAGATGAAAGACGAAAGCCGCCTTTTGATAGTGAGTAACTAATTGGACTGGCTGATAGTGGGAGGGTTTTTTTTTTTTTTTTAATGTGAAAAATAAAGGAGAAAAAACTACAACAGCTGTGTTTTGGTATAGTTGTCTAATCCCCAGATAAAACACTCCAAGGACATTGGAATTGAATAGTGCTTTCGGGGGAGGGGCTTCACTATCTGAAATCTGTCAAAGCACTGAAAGTATTTGTGTTTAAGAAGCAAAAAGAATAAAGGAGAAGGAAAAAAAAAATCAGAGCTAAGATACCAGGTAATGCCTCCTTAAGAATGATATTTGTTTATGCAGAGTATGATCTCCTGTTTTAAGATTCGCTCTTGAAGGTGGTAAGAGCCTGGCTGGGTAGTTGTCGTCTAGCGTGTTTGTTGATGTTGTTTCTGCCCGAGCTGGTTGGGAGAGCTGAGGGAGCCCTTCTCCTTTCTCTGGCAAATGAGGGGCTGCATGTCTTCACAGCCCTGCTGCTCCCCTACTTCTGAAATGCCTGCCTCCAACTGCAATGCTGGCTCCACTGATCACAAAGACATGAATATGGAAGTCTCCGAAATAGTTGACAGAGAAAACATCTGTTTTCCTTGAAAGCAGAGGCAATGTCTTCTCCGGGTCCACTGATGGCATGCATAAGAACCATGTTTTCTTACATTTGAATCCTGGGGAACAGTCTTTGACCTAATGAATTTTCTTTTCTTTTCTTTTCTTTTTTTTTTTAAACTTTATTTATTTGCCTTGGTGTTTGCCTGGAACTGGAACTACAGACAGTTGTTAGCTGCCATGTGGGTGCTGGGAATCGAACCAGGGTCCTCTGGAAGATCAGACGGTGCTCTTAACCGCTGAGCCATTTCTCCAGCCCCCCTAATGAATTTTCTATGTGCTGGGGCTCAGTGGCTAACTGCTTGTCTAGCATGCACAAGGCCCTTGAGTTCATCTGCAGCAAAGTGAGTAAATAGTCATGAATTTTCTTAGAACACCTTACCCCTTTAGTGGATGGACCCGAATCCCCATCTCAGTTTTCCATCAGTTAAATTTATTTGTTGGCTTTCAGTCTTCCACTTTGTGGGAAGGAGCCTGTCTAGTTTCTTTCTGCTTTCTGAAACAAAGGAGTAGAAGCAAGTGAACACACTGAAATCACACTGCAACCTGGATGAGCCTTGAGGCCTCCTAATGCTGTGTCTGTCCCATGGCTGACAGATGATTGACGGGCTGCGTGGTGAAGATAGTGAGGTGATGTACATGAGGCATACCCAGTGTTGGTCAGTAGACAGCTCAGTCCTAAGGCTTCAGTCTCATGCATTGGTTTTTTAAAGTGATTCTTGAAATCACAACACAACTTAAAATTTTTCTCTGCCTGCCCCAGTTTTTTTCTTGTTGAAAACAATTAAATTTTTGAGACAGTGTCTCACCATTGTAGGTCTGTCTGTCTGTCTGGCCTGAAACTCATATCTAGACCATGCTGGTATCAAACTCACAGAGATCCACCTGGCTCTGCCTGCTCAGGGCTCCACCTTCCCACCATTGTTAAGATTCTGTCCTAGCCCCTGAAGCCACACCTGGCCAATGGCAATTAGCCTGGTCCCGCCCTAAATCCTGATGTCAAGCTTCATTTAAGAAAGATTCCCACCTTTTTCTTTCCTTCTGCCCACCCTGCCAGAGGGTGCAATCCTCAACCCCTAACCCCCCTTTTCTCTTTCATTCACTCTATCTATCTATCTATCTATCTATCTATCTTCCTCTCTCCATAATAATAAATCTCTTCACATAGGCCCAGTCTGTCTCTCGCAATACTGCCTTCCACCACAACCATGTGGGGCCTGGGCATCAGCCACACGGTGGTTATACACATTATCATAACATAACAACCATGCCCATCCTAGGGATTTTCTTCCTGATCTGCATCCTTTAGTACTTTTCTTAAAACAACACCAGGTTTTAAGTCATCATTCTCAGTGGAGGAAGATAGTAAAGTACTATTGGCAAAGCCATGAGCGGCTGGGGTTTGACTCATCTGATAACATGGGGATTGAGTGACCTCAGTACTGAAAGGGGGTGGGTTCTCCCTCCTGCAGCCATCCTAACTCCACCCTCCTTTTCCAGGATCCCCTGCCTAAGGCTGTGCCCTGGCTACTAGAGTTAACCTACCCACTGGTCCAGCTCTTTGCTTCCTTTGTGCCTCCCTTAGTTGCTCTGTGCCTGGGCTGCCAGCCATGTCTCCCTGATGCTCAATCCTTTGTTTTCATTGCAAGTAGGTAGGCACCTTACCTGCCCAATGATGAGCCAGCTGCAGCCCTCACACCCCTGTTCACTTTGGCCTATGAGATTATATATATGTGTACATATATATGTTTGCTAAAATGCTATTAGAAAATAGGCCTTTAGTTATTTTAAAAGACTTATTTTTATTTGTGTGTGTGTGCTATATATGCACACATATGTGGTTGCTTACAGAGGCCAGAAGTGGACTTTGGATTCCCTGGAGTTAGATTTACGAGTGGTTATGAGTCACCTGACAAAGTAGTTAGGGAGGTACCGAGGGTCCTCTGGAAGAGCAGTGCTGTTAATCACTAAGCCATCTCTCTAGTCCCAGTGGGCTTTTTAAATTTTAATATGGAGAGAGTCCTATGCAAAATATAAAGTGAGGCCCTATCTGGTTCCTGAGGTCCTTCCAGTATGTTTCCTGCACTCCTATAAATTGAGAGAACGGTAGATCTCCCTCTATCAATGGCTGTCCTGTGGCCTGTCTACTACCTAGTCATGTATGGAGTAGTCAGAGCTGGCTGCACTTAGTATTACATTGGACTACAGGGATTTAGGGGGAAAAAATTGGTGAAATCAAATTTTCATTGTTTCAAAGTTGCAGACCAGCCACACCATGTTGCTGTGCACGGAGGCTTCCTAAGTGCCGCATGCTCTTATCTAAATAATCGTTTGAAAACCTTACAACATTTCTTGGACGCAGACAATATGATTGACTCCAGTTACAGTTAATGATTAGAAGGGCCAGCATTTAAACTCCTGGACTCTGAAACACTGCAAAGATAAGTCTCATGAGCCTTACCATGCACTGTCTGCATGGGCATACATACCTGCGCACGGTCTGTGAACTGACTCGCTTAAGCTTCTCAGTGGTCAACCGAGTAAGTCTGATGAGGCCATGGAGAGTCAGATGGGGTGACTAGGCCTAGGGAGATAGTTTGGTTTGTAAAGTACTTCCTCAGAAGCATGGGGATCTGAGGTTAATCCCAGCCTGGAGGAAGCAGAGACAAGCAGATTCATGGGGCTCACTGGTCAGTCAGTCAAGTTTATGCAAATTAGGTGAGAGAGAGATCCTGACTCAAAAAAAAAAAAAAAAAAAAAAGCCAGAGGTTGTCCTTCATTTGCACATGCAAACACATGCACACCTTCCCACAGGTTCTCTCTCTCTCTCTCTCTCTCTCTCTCTCTCTCTCTCCTCAGAGCCACTTGCTAAGGACAGCAGAGTGAGGCATGTAGGAGCTCTCTCTGAAGAAGAGATTTTCTTGTTGGAGGTGTACAGATGTGTTACAGGCTCAGATAAGAGCTGACTCTCACACAGATTGCTAATAGCAGGTGTCTACAGGGTAACTATGAGGTTGTCTTCAATGGGGAAAAAGGATTTAGTATTAGGTGTGACTCTTCCTAGATCCTGAATTGGTGGCTCTCTTTTCAGTGAGAGCCTCCATGACACCATTGTTGAGACAAAGGATTAGAAACTGCTTGAAGTCAAGGGTAGATAGGGGCCAATTGCGCTGGTCTGTTCTTTCTGTCGCAAAATGTTAGGCAAAGATTTTGACTTAGCTACTGGTAAAAATAGAATTAATAATTGTGATGATATAAAAATAGTCTGAAATATCAGAGAGACAGGGAACAAACCACAGCCAGTTCTCACCCAGTGAACTCCTCAGGCTGAACAGCGTAGATCCTGTCTCCACGAATTCTCAAACTGACTGAATTCAGCAAAGGGGCTGAATTTCTGCTTTCTCCTGCCTTATATTTCTTTCCCTACCCAGGTATTTTACTTCCTTGTTGAACTTTTCTAGACCTAGGATTAAAGGTGTGTGCTATAAATGCTTGGTTCTGTTCAGCCTTGAACTCACAGAGATCTAGAAGATCTCTACCTCCCAAGTACTAGGATTAAAGCATGGGTCACCACTTCCTGACTTCATAGCTTGGCTATGACTCTGTCCTCTGATATCCCACACTATTTTTATTAAATATGTCATATATTGCCACAAATGATAACTGCCATTTCCTGTGAGGTTGACCTCAAGGAGAAGGTGCTGGAAGGTTATGACATGCAGATAGTATGTGTTTCATATATATTGCTTAGAAGGCTTTGAGGTTCAAGGGCTGGGCCAGGACATACACTTCATTTTCTCCAACCAGAAATGTTCTTTGACACTTAAACCAAGAGTCTTGCATTAGGGTTCCATCCACATCGGCTTGCCCCACTGGGCCAGCCTGATTCAGCCTTGGATTGGTTGAGATAATAGTTGAGAACTCAGTAGACGTCAATGGAATTGATGAAGTGGACTGACTAGCTGACCGAACTACCAGGACACAGGTACAGGGCAATGCACCCCCACCCTTTCAGGGCTTTTATCTCTAATTATAAGAGGAAAAAGCAATAGGATCTTGCAGAAAGATAATCCTGAGATACACATAGGGTTCAAATTTTGATGATTAAGTTTGTGTTCCTAATTGTAACTGTGGGGATGAGCTGCTTCCTGCTTTCATTTATTTCTAAGAGTTGGGGATCAGAATCTCTTTGAATTGTCATTTGCAAAGGGCTTGCCACTTCCTCCATTTTTCATGCCTGTGGTACCCACCCCTCATAGTAGGTGTGGAGTTTTCAGTTTTTAGAGATCTCCAGACTAGCTAATAACAAGTTCTCTGGACCTTGGCTCTGCCAGGATGGAGTAATTGCAAAGTAAATCCCAGACTGTAATAAGGAATCACGGAAAGAACACCATCTTTAATCCTTTCTTTGACTTCCACCACTTGATATTAAAAAGGCAGGTATGAGTCAACTAAAGATGAAGCGTTTTAGCTCATCTATCTTTTTTTTTTTGTGGGGGGAGGGCTTCAGATGTATGGGAAGGAAAGGGGTCTTATGGTGAAATACTAAAGTTATTGAGCGTTTCTTTTTTGTTTTTTGTTTTTTTTAAAGGCTTTATTTTTTTCTTTGACCATGAAATCTGCCCTAAAGTGCCTTCTCTAAATCCCGAAGGACAGGGAAAACAGTATAACATTATATATAAATTCAAGTTGAAGCCATAAGGTGAATTTTTGACACACATTTTAAAAAGCCTAATACTACACTTATTTTAATCTGAATGACATTTGTATTCTCATCTTGATTTATTAATAATGAGTTGAATATGTAGCCAAGAGTGGTTCTCAGATGTATTTTTGTCTCTCACAGTTACTGTTCTGATTCTTGGTTCAGGACTGTGAAGAAATGATAGGCTTCAGAGAGGGAAAAAAAAAAAACAATTAATACATTTTTTTTTTTTACAACATTGACAACTTGATATTATAGGCAATCCCCACCCCTCAGCACCTCCCCCTACATCACTCTGTTAGGTTCTCAATAATGTAGGGAGGTGGCAGCCCTAGCATGAAGCCTACACTTTTGGGTGAGTAAGATTGCCAGTTAAAACTGCTCTTCAATGAAATTCTTCCTGGAGGCTGAAAGCTAGATGTTCTGGGTAGGTTCTTACTTGCATGAGTCTTAGGAAACCTACATTTCTCTTGTTTAGAAAGGGGTAGGGAGAGCCATTCCAGAGGCTATGGGTGACTGGGGCTCCTGATTTCTTTGGAGGGCTATGGAAGCTGAAGGAGGGACCAGAACTCTCTTCCTTCCCCAGGACCCTAGGTTAGTGAGTGTGTTAGCTATGGAAGATGATCAGAGCTTGAGCCTGTGACTTTGGACATTTAGGCAGCAGTAGAAAAGGGACAGGCGGGGCTGGAGAGATGGCTCAGTGGTTAAGAGCACCGGCTGCTCTTCCAGAGGACCCGGGTTCGATTCCCAGCCCCCACATGGCAGCTAACAACTGTCTGTAGTTCCAGTTCCAGGCAAACACCAAGGCAAATAAATAAATAAAGTTTTTTTAAAAAGAAAGAAAGAAAGAAAAGGGACAGGCAGTGAGGATGCTTAAATTTAAGAAAAGGAGACTGATCGCTGATCGCTGATCATGGCCAGGGGTCCACAGTCCCCTCTCCTAGCCCGGGCTTAGTCTCTTGGCAGCACTCTCTTGTTACGCTTCCAGCATCTAAGAGGTCACTTTTCTCATGTAGTTGTATCTTGATATGTTGTTTTTCTGATATTCATCATCCAACCCTACAATTTTTAAATTGCTAAAACCAGAAATTGGCAGAGAGGTTAGAGCAGTTGGTCCAACATAAAGATAAGTTCAGATAATAGTAGATACCCTGGTCAGTCTTGTACATGATTATTCTGGGATTTAAGTGAGGTGTTCTGTCCTGGAGTGCCATGGATTCATTCATCACTTATTATTCCTGGAAGGCTGGAGGAGCCCCAAGGCTGTGTGTGTGTGCTTCTGTGTGACCTGGCACTTGGGATCTAGAGTGTGGAACAGAGGCTGCGGGATGTGGTTTCCAGCTCAGGATCTCAGTCCTTTTCACTCCTATCTGTGTGACTGGTATAGTGCCAGGGAGATAATGAATATTTGGGGACCTATTTTTAGTGGACCTATTTCCCCCCCCCCAGCACTATAGGAGTCGGGGCAGACAGTGAGTCAGACAGGACAGTGGCAGGACAGCGTGCGTCCTGTGACAGTGACCACAGGAGCTTCTGATGTGAAGCTTTAATCTGTTTTCTCTTTTCATCTAACCACCCTCATTTTATAGATGAGGAAATCCTCATTGAGAGGAAGTCTAGTGCTTTGCCTGGTATTGATTTGCTATTATACATCAGAGATCAAATATTCACATCCAGGAACTCAGGATTTCAAAGCCTAGGCTCTTTCCTTTATAGACACACCTCTGCTGTAGAATACAGTTAAGGAAAAAGCAGAGAAAAGGAGTTGAGACTGCCTGGGAAAAATAGCAGCCCTAGGTGCTAGAAATGGGCTGTTGTGAAATCAAGGGTTGAGGGGGAAGTCCACCACTCCCTCCAGCTGATACCTGGATGTACTGCATCTCTGACAGGTGACCACAGCCCATGATGTCTTCCCCAGAGGATGGTCTCTCCCATCTCTAGACAGCTCTGAAGCCATGGTTTCTGTTTGTTCCACGTTTATAGAGCAATCACTATTACTCCATCCTGGAAAACTGAGGCAAGAAAGTAGCCATCAAGAGGATGACAGAACCAAATTGCCTTTCTCTCAAATCACAGACCTGTTTCCAGCCCCAAAATGGCTCCACTATTAGGAGGTGTGGCCTTGTTGGAGTAGGTGTGGCCTTATTGGAAGAAGTGTGTCACTAGGGGATGGCCTTTGAGGTCTCAGTTGTCAAACTAGGCCCAGGGTCTCATTCTCTTTCTGCTGCCTGCGGATCCAGATGTAGAACCAACCCTTGGCTCCTTCTCCAGCACCATGTCTGCCTCCTCACTGCCATGTTCCCACCATGAGGACAATGGACTAAACCTCTGAACTGTAAGCCAGCCCCAATTAAATGTGTTCCTTTATAAGAGTTGTGGCGGTTGGGGCTGGAGAGATGGCTCAGTGGTTAAGAGCACAGACTGTTCTTCCAGAGGACCCGAGTTCGATTCCCAGCATCCACATGGCAGCTAACAACTGCCTGTAATTCCAAGATCTGACAACCGATTCAAAAAAAATAATAAAAAATAAATATATATAAAAAAAGAGTTGTTGTGGTCATGGTGTCTCTTCACAGCAATAGACACCATGTTCATGTTGTTATAGTAAGCAAATGCAATAAAGCATTTGGCATTCTCACTGGGCACATTTTTAATGTTCTTCCACAGTTTTGAAAATAAACTTTCTGATTGTTAATTGTTTTCTATAATTTTATGAAGTAGAAGTGGTTATTCCCATTCCCCGGTTATGTTGGAAACTAACAAAGCTTCCTTATGGTCACAGATAAAGCAAGGGTGCCCTTGAGATCAAGGATGCATGACTGTACACCTGAGCTCTCAAGGTCACAGCACATCTTCTTGCTCCCTGACTCTGAGTAGTAGCAGGCCCATTCGAGTCTGCAGGGATGTCCTAGGATAAATTAAACATTTCCACCCTTCATACTCCTCCACCTTCCTCTTCTCCATCCAAATAAAGACTTTGCTCTTGAAACCATTATTTTGGTCATTTGTACATTATTTCTCAGTTAATGGATGAAATGTCATTTCATATACTTGTCTTATAAATAACTGACACAAGAGGTCTCGGGGAGATGGGGAGATAATCTTTTCCAATAAGCATATGGTAAACTTGGCATGAGACATAGTGTCCTGTCCCCCGGCTCCCCCCGCCACCTGACACAATCACCATCACCATGTAAGCAACTTCCAGATTCTTTCCTGATTGGGTCAATCCAAAATAAGATTTTTTTTTTTTTTTTAAAGTCAAATTAAATTGTTGCTTTCCAGTACCAGTTCCGGGTCATGCTTTTGGGGGAGACTTCTCTCTTATCCCTTTTCTCATGAATGTCCAGAGCCTAAGTTCCATCATTGTGCTCTGTCTGTGTATTACCCCTTTCCACTCCTGCCTGATTTTCTTCACTGGAACTTTGGCTATCAAGATAAAGCTTAGATTTGAGTGTTGGCTGAGCATATATAAAATGACACTTTTGGAAAACACAAACATCTCTCACTTAACAATTCTCCAGGGTCCTCCAGTGGAAAGTGAAAGCTGGAATGACTGCCAGTAAATGCCTTTTGTAGCCTTGGAAATTCAAAGTGATTTATCACTTGGCGGTAATAACTCCTATACACAAGAAGCGAGTTAAAGGTAGAAAGGCCAAAAATAACAACCATATGGCTTTTTTCAAGACCTGTCCGTGTGGCTGTCTAGCTGGAAGGCCTCTTCTAGCCTGACTGTTAGGTTTTCCTTTTTGAGTCTCTGCCTAAGAGCCTTTTACTCTTTATTTCTGCTTCTTTTACTCTTGGAGTTTAAGAAATTGAACAGAATAATGGGGAGGTAGCTGAGCCGATTCAGGGACGGTCACAGATTGCTGGTATTGGCTTTAGCAGTGAAGCTCTGTGATAACCCCCTGTTTGTATTCTTCCTAGCCTCCAGCAATTTCTGGGCAGTTTTTGGAGGGGGATGGGCATGGGCACACATCCTCTTCTCAAGGGTCAAGCAGAAAATGCCCCACCAATGTCCCACTGGTCTGCCCTGTTGTCTGTATAAAAGAAATGGCAGAGTTTGGCCTGATTTGTTCTTATAGAATCCCTATTTGTCCTTAGCAATTATCCTTGAGGAGTCTGTAATTATTTTGAGGGAAAGAACATGAAATCAAGCAGTTCGTAGGTTCTTAAAGTACCTGCTTTCTTGCTTGGTCAAATGGAGACAGTTCTTCACACCCAAGCTCTCTAGAACTTACTCATTACTATACTGATAATCTGTGTGATTCTTGGCATAATGTTAGATCATTTGAAAGGAAAATGAAATATTCACAAATTGAATATAGTAGACAATATATGTCTAATTTTATGTATAACATACATACACATGTACACAATTCTATAGAAAAGTATAATTTAGTTTTCTACAGTGATTGTATTTTCAATGATGTTTTCTTAGATTTTTTTGAATTTAACTATTTCTGCTCATCTTAACCAAACTCGATGCACTAAAAAGTCATTCCTTTAGGGTACATTGGAGAATAGAACTGGGGAGTTGGGAAATGTCAGGCATTCAGATTATAATGAAAACAGGAAATACTGAAAACCCTATCACTTTTTGTGAAAGATTATATTTAACAATCTCCTCAACCAAGACATGTTTCCAGTCTGATTGGGCTGACAGTTATTTAGGACCTCTGGAATATAAGCTCATGCAATTAAAACAGAAAATGGGTTTTTAGCCTTGCAAGCCTGAACTATCTCAAACATTTTCCCTTCTTAAATCATCTTGACTGTATCTGAGTGATCCGGCTTCCTCATGTGAAAAATGCTATTAAATCCCAGCCGATGCACCACTGGAGATATATACCTACTCTATTCAGAGTGCGCTGCAGCTAGCTCCATGGCTGCTTGGGAGAGGGAGTGATAGGAAATTGATGCATAAAGAAAGGCCTGTTACCTGACACTGTCTGGGTGAGCATGCACATAATCTGATGTGGGCCACTGAAAATTGTCAGTCAGTATATCCATTTAGTGAAAAGTACATGTGAATCAAGCCCCTACTCTTTCCATTATTTGAACTGGAAAGGGCCCCAGGCATGTCCTGATCCCAGGAAGCAAAGGCAGGTGCATCTCTTGAGTTTGAGGCCAGCCTGGTCTACATAGTGTGTTCTAGGACAACCAGGACTACATAGAGAAACCCAGTCTCAAAAGAGGGGTGGGACACAGATGTTGTCCTTTCTCTGGCCTGCTCTACTTCCTAAACTTGAATAAATATGACTTGAGATTTTGACATGTTTGGGTTTTTAGAACAAAAGAAAAGAAGTAATGGAGAGAGATTATTAATATGATTCTCAGGTGTAGGCACTAAGTGTCTGAGAAAGGGTGTGTTTATTTAGGTGGTTTGTTTTTTGGCTGGCAGCCTGTAACTGCAAACAACACATAAGATGATCCTTTCTTCAGCAGAGTGGTCCTAATTGCTAATATGCCAATGCTTCCTGATACCTCTGTCTTCCCATGCTTTATGTCATAACAGTTACCTTTAGTATTAAGTATTGTATGAGGTCCACTACATAACTGCAATTGCAATATCATACCCTCCTTTTATATTTTTGGTTGTCAGCCTAGCCTTTAATGGCTGAGCCATCTCTCCAGCCCCATACCCTTCTTTTAAAGATCTAAAAAGATATACCATGGTTTTGTTTTTATTTTTTTCAGTTATTTTTATTTGTATGTGTCTATATGAATGTCTGCATGTATGTATGTGCACCATATGTATGCCTGGTATCCATGAAGACCAGAAGAAGGTAAACTGGAGTTGGAACCCTGAAACTGGAGTTATAGGAGGTTGTGAACACCATGTGGGTGCTGGGAATTGAACCTTGGTCCTCTGCAAAAGCAGCAAGCTCTCCTAACCGCTGAGCTGGCTCTCCAGCCTCATTGTCATTTCTTAATATAGTACTGAAATACCCTGCTTTGCTGATTTGCCTTGACTCTAGACTAGGAGTATGTATAACCTTCTGTGTAGCGTCTATAATCAGTGCCAGGCATGGTGCCTGTTGCATATTAGCGCTTAACAAATGTTTGCTCATTCATCCATAGAAGTTGTTACATAGGACAAAGCAACAAGGAAGGTACTATGTTATACATTTGCACCAGCATTATCTCAGAATCCTTAAAGTAGTTCTTCATGGTGAGCATTATTATCTTCATAGTTTTTAGAAGCACTACCCTCATGTCCATGTCAGAGGTTAGTAGGAAAAGTATAGGTTTGCACCCAGTTTTCATTTCCCATTTACTGTTCTTTCCCATAAGAGGCTATTCTACTATGTAGAAAAAAGCTCCACGGTGGCACATCAACCCATTTCCATCCTGACTTTAATGCCTGAGTGATGTGATTTGGGACCAAATAACTTAAGGCCTAATTTTGTCATGTAAATTTGAGGTACTATTACAGGTTGAGCTACTCTGAAAACCCAAAATGTTTCAAGACACAAAACCATTTTGAATCTGACATACATGATACTACATGTAGAAAATTCCACACCTGAACTCCTGTGATGGATTACTACAATAAATACAAGTACACTGAAACTATTTTATGAAACTACCTCAGGCTTTGTATGTGAGAAGACATAAATGAGTTTTATGTTTAGACTTGGGTTCCAGCTCAAAGTATATATGTAGATATAAATATTCCCATATCCAAAACCACAAAATACTTCTGATCCTGAGAACTTCACATAGTGACACCAGCCTATAGGAGCTAGCAAGTATCACCGGCTACAGCAATGCCATAAAGATCTTGCTGGGCCTGACACTCACTGCTGTCATTGTTAGTAAAAAGATCTATCCAGCCATTCAGTATTTATTACACTTTATCTTAGCTAAAAAGCTGACAAATGATGTTTTTCCCCCTTTTGAAGGTGGGTGGCGGCAGCTAGGGATCACAGTCAGGGCCCCACACATTCTGAAAGTCCCAGCTCCAACAATTATTATTTTTTTTTTGAGTGCACACTATATGATACACCCTTTCCAGTCCTGTTAATTCATCACATCAAACTATGTAGAAATTCCTTTCCCCAGGGGACCCACATTCCAGTTGCATTCCATCTAGCAATATGCAGCACAAACACTGGTAAATAAATTATATGTTGGAGGGTAGATTGTGCTGTCAAAGAAACACACACAAAAACAAATGTGGAGAAAGGGGACAGGAAAGAGCTGGGTTACTGTGGGAGAATGACTAAGGGAGCCTTTGGGGTTGTATGTAGTAAAATAGGATATTCATTATAGGCCTCATTGAGAAAATGATATTTGAGTAAATTGAAAAGAGAGGAGAGTTTCACATGTGTGCCAGTTTGTTCCTGGGTCCAGCCTGGCAAGATGAGTGTGGTTAGCCTCATAGTAAGAGGAAGGCAAGAAGGATCAGTAGAGTCTTAGAGGCCATTCTGAGAGTAATTGGAACCCTGGGAGATCTTGAGCTGAATGATGAGGAAGACAATCAATGTCAGATTCAGTATTGGCAGAAGTAGGAAGCCTCACATTGCCAGGAGAGACCTGGACAGGATAGCCCCTTTACCTGGCTGGCCTTGTTTCTCCTGTTTATTAACATTTTGCACTTTGAAAATGTGTTTGAGGAAGGGGCTAGGGAGGTGTATTCTACCACCCTGGGGTAGCTGTCCTGCCTTCAATGTGTCATTGATTGAATATGGGAGTCCTGTGGCTGTCCTGGCTGTATTCCTTGAAAACAAAGAAAATGATTAGATCCAAATAGAGAAGGATGGTGGGCCCCTGTGGTGGCACAGCTTGCAGTGTTTTTTGAACATGACTTGATCTCTTGCAGGCTTCCCTGACTGAGCCAGGGTGCCTTTGTAGATCCTGAGAGGGGCTGGTTTGGTTCAGTGTTTTTAAATGTTTGTATCTCCTTACAGGAAGGAGAATTCATTATGCGGTGGCGGGGGTGGGGGGGTGGGGAGGGTGGGGGAGGCTTAAGTGTAGTCATTTGTTAGCCCCTGACTCTGGCTTCATCTCTTCTGCCAAGATAACAGAGGAGTTGCACAGCCCTGGACAGGAAGCACTTATGGGCTCTGTCTCCTGTGAAAGATCAGTGGCCCTGAACCTGATTTCTGCATCCAGGATGGATTTCCACTGTTTTGTTTGTGTCCTGTTTTTTAACCAAGTTAATTTGCTACTTGCTTTTAAAACCGTTCCTTATCAGGGTTGTGAAGTTAGGATGATATTAAGGAGGCATGAAGATAGGAGCAGGTCTCAGGGGAGGCAACATTGGTTTGTGGGTGAGCATTTAGATAGACCAGGTCCAGCTTGCCCAGTGATTGTGTCAATATCTGTCCCAATCTCCAAGTTTTCTCATCTTGAAAATGGTTGTACCCCGTGGGCCATCACAGGGGCCAGAAGAACTTAACAATTTACTGGTTTTCTGATTACTGGGAACTAAAGTCTGGTGCCATACCTTTTTAAGATTGGACAAAGAGGGGCTGGAGAGATGGCTCAATGGTTAAGAGCACTGACTATTCTTCCAGAGGACCTGGGTTCGATTCCCAGCATCAACATGGCAGCTAACAACTGTCTGTAATACCAAGATCTGGCATCCTTACACAGTTATACATGCAGGCAAAACACCAATTCACATAAAAAATAAAATATTTAAAAAAAATAAAAATAAATAAACTTAAAAAAAAAAAAGATTGGACAAAGAATAGGATGGTTTTGTTTAGCCTTTTGTCAGGGACATATGACCATCCCATACCCATCTCCCAGCTGCTCTGGGAGTTGAAACTCTTAGTTTCCTATTGTCTTTTAGACCCTAGAGAGAGATAATAGTCATAGATACGGGTCTCAGAGATAGTGAAGGGCCTTTTGTAAATACCCATGTTTGCCCTAGCTTTCTCCTCTAGCCTGGCTGGTAGCTTTGTGAGCATCTTTGTGTCCCCCGCAGTGCCTATTGCTCCCCCATTTGAGATAGGGACCTCTTAACTGTGTTAAAAGTCACATAGTTGACAGGCTACTCATTAGCAGAAACTGTGGGCCTTTTTGTTTTTAAATCTCATTAGCCCCTTGTTACCCATTTGATAGCAAAGACTTAAAGGAATTTTGCTAAGAAATCTCTGGCAGACATAGCTTTTTGGGTCTGAATGATAAACTTTCTGCCTTCAGCAATGGAAATGTGGGAGAGTTCCAGACACTAAATAAATAATCTGGCTTGGGGCCAGCAGGTTAAGGCATGTTGGAACCATTTGATTGAGGCTCAGCCAGGGTCTGCAGCGGGAGAGTCACATGAAATACCCGAAGGAAGTCTGAGTGCAGAAATGGAAACACATGGAGCACCTTGCAGACATTATCCATCCCCTCCAGGCTTCGGTTTCCTTATCTCTGAAGTCAAGGGCTTAGCAAAGTCACCAATAGGAGCTCATTATTTTATTCAGATATTTTAAAAGCATACCTACCTAGCTGTCTGCTAAGTCTGAATTTACTTTGTCTTCTAGCAGCCTGTTAACCATCAGTCAGATCTTCCAACCAGCTCAACCGAAATTACAGTAGTAAATTAGCAGAATTCCAGGCTCGAACCCAAATTTTGATGTTTTAGGTTAATCTTATGAAGACTAATAATAATCTTATACTATATATATATATTATAATGAAACAATCAAGATAATATGATATAGTATACAATAAAATAATATAATAATCTCAACCATTTCCTTTTTCTTTATTGTCACCAAAAGCTCACAATCATTACCACCTGTTGTAAACCTCAGTTCGTTCATTATGTATAACTCCTAGAGGTTTTAGGAGCCAGTTTTGATAGCAAGCAAATGATTTCGAGGCTGAGTGAGGTTTAGCTACTGTCCCACAGCCCTGCCACCTGGACATGATTAAAGTAAGCCAGAGACCTGTTTCTGCTATCCACCCAGATTTTGATTAATGGCCATATCTCAGCAAGTGAGCACAGAATGGTGCCTGGGAGTTACCTCTGTGCTTGGGAGAGCCCCAGCTGCCATTTCTATTTGCCCTGGTCACTGCTTTATCTGAACAGCTTTACTCACAGACACAATAGCAGCCCAAAGGACACTTCTGCTATCCTTAATAGCACTTAGCAATTGGAACCCTTCCAACCATACTGGACTTAGGGCCTCTTAGGAGACAAACCTATCAGGGCTGCACCTGATTCACACCAAGGATGGGGTGCCTGTCAAATGCTCTGACCAATTGTCATGTCTCCGGTGTGTCTTCTGTTTCACAAGAGCATTTATAATGCTGCCAAATAAACTGTGTGGTGCACAGGCATAAATCCACTTCTAACATTTGGTTCACTAATTGGCAAAGGCTCTGTGTTGATAAGCAATGGCAAAGGAAATATTTGCAGTGCCTCTTTCTGGAGTGTGGGTTTCATGTTTGGAGCATGAACTGCCCACCCTCACAGAGCCCCTACCTGAATATAATGCCAACCACATTTGAGTTGTTTGTTCTTCTAAGCTCCCTTGTGATAAGCTATGGCATTTAGAAAATCCTCTGGGTTAGTTAGCACCCCATCACTGCCTTTAGAACCCCACTGCAGCCACCACTCCTACTGATGGCACTCTGTGAGAACAGAGTTAGAAGCGATTTAGCATTTGCCTGGAATGTGGAAGATGAGAAAGTGACAGATGATACAATGAAGTTGTCCTGTGGCTTCCCTGTGCATGTCGTGGCTGACATGTACCATCCTACACATGTATCATCTGCACAGAGACTCACACAATAATAATAAATAATGAAGTGGCCATTGGAGTCAGAAGTTTCTCTGTCCTGCCTGGCTAGTTAGCAGCCACTTAGTCCCAAGAAATCATACAAAGGCTTATGTTAATTATAAACTATTATATGTAAACATGCCTATGGCTCAGGCTTGTTACATGCTAACCCTTACTCTTACACTAACCCATGTTTCTTATCCATGTTTCACCAAGTGGCTTGGTACCTTTTCACATCTTCATTCCTCTGCTTCTCACTTGCATCTGCTCTGCGCTTCCTCCTTCTTCCCAGAATTCTTCTTGTCTGGTTGTCCCACCTATATTTCCTGTCTGCCTAGCTTCTCGCCCATCATTGTTTTGTTAAATGAATATTTATAGTGTACAAGAGCATAGTCCCACAGCAGACCATCACTTCACTTTTATATATTCTGATGTACCTCTTATCACTAAATGTGAAGACATGCTACCACTTATAAGCTTTTTTTTTTTTTTTTTTTTTTTTTTTTTTTTTTTTTTTTTTTTTTTAATCTTTCAATACTTGGTGTACATTGATCCTGGAGAGTGGAGACTTGGTTCAGTTTCATTGATACAAAAAGTGTTGCTGAGAGAACTGTGATAAACCCATATTTAAGCCCAGGTCCATCTCTGCAGGTGAAACTCTCCTTCAGAGCTGCACTTGTTTTCTATGACAAATTACCACCAACTGGGGGCTTAAAACAACCTGAACTTACCATGTTCTTTAGGGTTAGGTTATGATACAGTGGAGTATACAAATCTCAATGTACACCTTGACGCATTATAAATGTATATAGGTACATTGTCCAGTGTCTATTTTAATACCAGGGGGATTTCTAAAACATTTGAAGGCTTCTGGTCATATCCCAGATAATCTCTCTTTCTAGAGGTACCACCTTCACAAAAAGAAAAGGAAAATGGAGGGAGAAGGTCCTGTGATTTGCACTGCCCAGGGAGTCCTGATGCATCCTTTTCAGAGATAGCATGCCTTGGACCACAGGCCTAATGTTAGTTCATTTCAAACAACACTAGGCACCAAGATGACTTCCTGTGCAGAAATCTGAAACACCTGGTGGTTGTTGTGCTATCTTGGGTTTTGTAGTTGTGGCCACAGACCACTTGGAAACTATGTTGATTCGTATAAGTGACTCCCAGAAGAGACCTGGGTGCAAGTGAGGCGCACAGGGCCTCCTCCCCTGCAGCCTTTTAAAACTATGTATTGGTCGGATATCCAAAGGCTGAAGTTCTCTTGGACACTTCTCTTCTTTAGAGGTGATGAGAAGGTCATTCTGGTGCCATCTTCAGGCTCCTGATCCCTCATCCCTTTTGTACAGGAGGGTGCATGCTTGACCAACATCACAAAGTCTGGTCAAGCAGCAGCATTCCACCTGAGAGCTGCAGGTGGTCAAAACAATCAAAAACCTGTGTGGATTTTTCTAGACTTCAGACAGCTTTACTGAGGTACATTTATATACCATATAGTTTGCCCATCCACACTAAATATTTCAGTGGTTTTTCATATAGCAGAGACACAGGGACTAACATGGCAGTCGATTTTAGACATTTCCTCTTAACTTCAAAAGGAAACACTACAATTTACCCATCACCTCTTCTTCGACTTCCTTCTGTCATAACCAACCAGAAGTCTGCTTTCTGTCTCTGGAGATTTCCTTGTCTGAACACTCCCTTTGAATAGGGAGGGCCTTTTGTATCTGACTCCTTTAACTTAGCCTGATATTTTCAAGGTTTTTTATTCATGGTGTGTGAAGCATAGAACAAAGCTTAATACCCCCTTATCACTGGCCCCCTTATGTACACTTACCGTATTCATTTATCCATTGTTCTATGAATGAATATTCCACCTTTTCCCACCATGGATTCTTAGAAATAAGGTTACTTAGCATTTGTAAACTTCTTATTTTTTTATAAACACATGTTTTCATTTCTTGTGAGTGGTTGGGTCATATGGTAACCATTTACCTCTGAGGCACAGTCAGGCTTTTCCACAGTGGACACACACTTTTATTCTGTTGCTTTGATAAACACCATGACCAGATGCAACTCTGGGAAGGGAAAGGTTTATTTCAGGTACAGTGCATCATCAAGGGTAGCCAGTGTAGGGTCCTGGAGGTGGGAACAAAAGCAGAGACCGTGAAGAACACTGTGGGCCTGCTCCCAGGCCCACATCTCATCTCCCTTTCGTATATCGCACAGACCCACCTGCTTAGGGATAACACTGCCTACTCTGGGCTGGTCTTTTTAACACCGATTAGCAATCAAGAAAATGCTCCAGAGATATTCCCAAAGGCCTATCTGATGGAAGAAAGTCCTCAAGTGAGGGTCCTTCCCTCTTCCCATGTGACCATAATTTGTGTCAGGTTGGCGATGAAGCTAACTATGACAATTTTACATTCCCACAAACAGTGCATAATGGTGTAGTTGGAAGTTTCTCTGTCTCGCCTGGCTAGTTCTGCAGCCGTTTATGAAATAATTAACTCTGAGGCTTAGCATTATAGTAGCTGCTGGGCCAGTAGTTCAGGCTTATTATTAACTACTCTTACACTTAAGTTAACCCACAATTCTTATGTATGCTTAGCCATGTGGCTCAGCAATTTTTCTCGATGCAGCATTCTCGTCTTGCTTCCTCTTCATCTAGCTGGTGTCTCCTGCTCTATCTTTTCTCTTCCCAGAATTCTCTTAGTCTGGTAGCCCGGCCTATACTTCCTGCCTAACTACTGACCAATCAGTGTTTATTAAACAAATCTTTACAGTGTACAAAACCGATGTCCCACAACATAAAGGGTTCTAACTTCTCACCACCCATACCTGTTTTTTTCTAACTATTCTTGTGGTGATGACAGAGTATTTCATATGGATTTGAGTTTCATTTCTTTAATGACCAGTGATGGTGAACATACATCTTCTTGTATCTATTGGCTGCTTATATGTCTTCCTGGATAAAAAAGATACATGCTTTTATAAAAGATCCTTTCAAATACTGTGTAACTCATTGAATTCATGGGGCTTGGTGAGAGCTAGCAGGACGTTAGCATGAGCCCAGGAGGAGTTCCAGAAAAGGAATGATCAGGTGAGAAATTGAAAAAAGAGGAGGAGGCTTTATCTTTGAGATAGTTTCATTTGTGGATGCTGCTCCTCCCACCTCATGTTGCCATGGTTGCCCCTGGTGGGGGGGCGTCAAGCTATCCTTCTGCCTTGGCCTTAAAGTAATTGGGACTACAGCCATCAGGTATGTAGCTTCTTGCAATAATTCTGATAATCCCTATACATTCCAAAATAAATAAAAGATGGAGCTGGGGATGGCTTGGGTGGGGAGGTGGGGGAGAAGATACTGGATTTGTTTCTTGTGCCTCCTGCCTTTTGTATTTTCTTAACATAGTAATCCCATAGGCAGTAGAGAACTTGTCTCTGTTTTTATGGGAAGAAACTCAGTGGGCATCACCAAGTACCCAGGCTGGGATGACACTGCTAGAAAGTCAAGATTTAGACTTGGTGGGGCTGAAGAGCTGGGTCAGCAGTTTTGCTGCTTCATAGGATCCTAGCTCAGTTTCTAGCACTCAGGTGGCTGTAACTCCCGCTCTAGGAAATCTGCGTTTCTTCATCTGGCTTCTGTGAACCTCTGCATACAAGCTAACTTTTCTCTCTCTCTCTCTCTCTCTCTCTCTCTCTCTCTCTCTCTCTCTCTCTCTCTGTCTCCCTCTCTCTCTCTTGCTCTCTCTCGCACGCACACGTGCATGCACACACAAATGAAAAATAAGAATCTTGAAGCTTTTGAGAGGTAAGAGCCTCCAGCACATCTTACTTAGTAAATTGATAGCCATGATTCTACCATTGTGTCTCAGCACTCATTCTCTTATGTAAGAATGTCAGTATATAACTTTGTGAGCCAGTGTCTACTGAAGCTCCTGTATCCTAAGTGAGAAAATGTTTTGCATTAGCCCTGCCCAAGAATGGCATTGAGAAATTTAGTATTCAAGGTCAGAAAGAGGGTAACCCAGGGTAACTGCGTGCGTGCGTGCGTGCGTGCGTGCGTGCGTGCGTGCGTGCGTGCGTGTGTGTGTGTGTGTGTGTGTGTGTGTGTGTGTGTGATTCCTCCCAGGGTTTAAAATGTCAGCAATGGTAAAGAATTTCCCAGGGATTAACATATAGTCCAAGAAAGTTGACTTGAAATTACCCAAGATTTTAAGCAAGCCCCTGAGACATTCTCTTTCCTCTCCATATGGCCCCTGGGATACTCCAAAGCTCTCCACCAGTTTCACGTCACAGGTTCTCATGCTGCTCACCTAACTCTTTGTGCACACTTCTGTCTGTTACATTGTGCCACTGATCAGATACTGAAAGTAGCCTGAAGAGTGTCAACCTTTAGGTGTATTGTTGTTCTTCAGTTTCAGATGTAGGTCAGGCGTGATCAGGTGTTGGCTGGTATTTTACTACTTCTCCAAATCTAAAAGTCATCTCTAGCTTGCTGGTCCCACTGCAGTGTGCTCTGGACACTGGAGTTCCAGTAGGTCAACACTAAATTCCTGTGTTGCCTCATGAGGCTGTGAATGAGGCTGGCCAGCCAGAGAAGGAACCCTGCAAGGGAGATCAGTGACCACTGCTAATTTTATTACCATCCCAGAAATGGTAAGCGAGAATGAAGTCTTGGGAATGTATGTAACAATGTTTGCTTTTGTTGTTATTTGTTTGCTTGCGGTATGAGTTTATTCTTAAAATTAGTTTTGTTTTTAAATGGGTCCCTGATCCAAGAGCTAGAAAGCACCGAGTCTGCATCCCTTAGGGCCAAATTAAAACCTGTTTCAGCACTGTATGGGTTAGATAGATGCACTGTGGGCTAATTTCTAGATACTTGGGTTCTGAAGATGGGAACCTTCTCAGCTCAACTCACTCTGAACAAGACACAAAGCCCCAAGTGTGAGAGCTGGTGGCTGTCCACTCCAAGGACTGGCCATTAAGGCATCGAGTGCAACCTGTGAACCACCTCGTTTTAAGACTTTCTGTGTGCTGGAGGTGACAGAGTCCTACTTCGTTCTTTCTGTTCTCTTTGCTTTCTTTTCTTTTCATTCACCTTTTGCTCATAAAAAATTGTTTAATCAGTGACTCATCTACATAAGCACCTCAAGAAAAAGTTGGAGAAAGAGACAAATAAAAGTAGTTAATGAGAAAGCAGCATTATTCCAAGAAGAAAAGAAGACTCTAGCCTGCCATGACTTGGTATGGAGTCTCTGCAAAATCATAAGAAGGCTGTCTCTCCCATGATAGGGTTTCTTTTAGGTTCAGGTTTAAAGAGACTGTGGGTGAGGGCTGTTGGAGAAAGAAGCAATTAGGTTAAAGTTTAAAAATTGATGAAGTGAAGCAGTGTCTGGGGCCTACTAATGTACAGAAAGCTCTCCACATTTATTTTTTTCCAAGTAAGTTAGAGACTTTCTTTTCCTTCTAAGTATCTGGAGCCCACTAAATGGGGTGCCTTGGCTCCTGCTGAGACTGTTGCTCCCATGTTTCCCCCACCTTTTGGTTTCTCTTTCTTCTTGCATTTAATTTAGCCAGAGGGGTCATGAGTGCATTAACCAATGGAACCTTTCCAGGCATCTTGCAAACCTTCAGTCTGTAGCACACTGTCCCGAGTCAGTAAACCTGCCTGACTTCTGGGGTGTGTGTGTGTGTGTGTGTGTGTGTGTGTGTGTGTGTGTGTGCGTGTGCGTGCGTGTGCGTGCGTGTGTGTGTGTGTGTGTGTGTGTGTGTGTGTGTGAGATGTGTGTGTGGTGTGTCTATGTGAAGAATTTGAGGGGTTGTGATTTGTGGTGGTGGGGAGGGCTGGGAGAGTTGGAGATAGTTTTATGTTATGAGGACAGCTTTTATAAAACTAGCAAGAAAAATAACTTGATTCTTGTCATGATTAAAATGGGTGACTGCAAAAATTGGGGAGTGGGATAGGGCAAGTGCAGACATCTGCAGAAGATGGGTGTTTCCCTGCACACCATTTTTGCTCCTGTGAACACAGTCTTAGGTCAAGGAAGCCCACATTGCACTCTTCTCTGAGTGTTACCCATATGACAACTGCCCCCTTTTGGCATTTTCAAAGAACATTACTTACATCTTGTTACAAAAACTTGTGAAGCCACTGCATTGTTTTTTCTTTAAACAACCACCACCAAATTGTATAACATGGCCTGGCCTGAAGCCCTTTATCCTTGTATATGTGAGCACATGTCTTGTGTGTACCCTGGGTACTCATAGTTCTACTGGAATACTATTTTGTGTAATAACTATTTTCTGAGGCTTTAGGATTTATCTACATGAATTGAACTTAGCCCTCAGGTGGGCTAACCTTAATCCTAACCCCTAACCCTAACCCTAACCCTAACCTCACTCATGTTCTAGATCTTGGAGATTTTCTTTTCTCTCTGTGTTCTAATCCCCTTAATATCAGGGGTTAAAGCTGGTTTCCTTTTTTCCTTTTATATACAGAATCTAAATGACTGTCCAATCCTGTAGAATGTTGTGCTTTTATTGGCAATGATCGCCCATGCTGAGACAGAGGCAAGGGGATCTTGAGGCCAGCCTGGTCTCCAGAATGGGTTCTAGGTCAGTCAGGGCTACACAGAGAAAGCCTGTCTGGCGAGGGTGGGGGAATGGGGGATGGGGGAGGGTGGTGGTGGTGGTGGTGGTGGTGGTGGTGGTGGTGATGGTGGTGGTGGTGGTGTGTTTCACTTTGAATGACAGTGGTTAGCAAATCCTGATGGATGGATGGATGAATACTTAACACTCTTTGTTGGTACTATGATGTTAAAACACTTGCATGCAAAAAATCAAAAAGGGGGCTAATGCTCCTTCTTAATTGGGGTCTACAGGAGCTGTGTTTCTAGGTGTCATTTTGTATTGCTAATTTGCCCAGGAATTGCTTGTGGACTCTCACTGACTTACCACATTCATCCTGTATGCTAATATATGCCACACAATGCAGGATGAATTCTGGAAAGGAGAGGGGGGTGGATTTTTGAAGGCTTTATCTCCATTAATAATGTGAGCAACACTAGTTTAGAATTCTGCAATACTTAATAAGCCTGGTATTTAAAATTAAATCTCTTACATGGTCTAATTATGTAGATCGATATTATCTCAATGTCCTAATGTGAGATAAGTTTAAAGACTCCCACTGCACTCCTGTTTCTGAGGGAGGTCCAGTTAATTTACTGCAAATGAAGAAGTATTTTGGAAGACTAGGTTGACATTTAGCATTCTGGTTTGAAAACCCTCTGACTATTAAATATTTAATGTGCTGAAAAGCATTCTTAAAAATTAAATATGAATGAGTTTTAGAAAAACCTTGCAGTGACATAAAAATTGAGATTTTTTTTCCTGTTCCCCATTTCAAGTATGCCTGCCTTGGGAATCTTAATTATTTTTAATAAAGGTGGCATGTATTTGATCAACAGGAGGACATCCTAAAAAATGCAAAGTTACCATAAAGAGGATCCTTCTGAAAACTGTCACAGTGGAGATTTACTTGGAATGGATGATTAGTTTTGTGTCAGGAGGTTGGTAGTTCTTTTCTTTTTTATTTAAAGTTGAGAGTAAAATAAATGATCAGAAAGAGCAAGTTCTTCTGTCCCAAACACAGTTGTCTGTCTGTTCCTTTCCTAAAAGTATTGCTTACATTTATTTATAGGCTTGTGAGATTTAGACTATTAAAACTGTTTTTGTGTATAGGGGAGGGTTTCTCCAAAAGAACATTATTATTATCCAAGAATAGCCTTGTTGACCTTGAGTTTTGTGAACACATTCTAATAATGGATGATATTTCTCTAGTGGCATTGAAATTAAATAGAAAATTCTTGAATTTGTATTACAAAGTTGACATCTGAAAAAAATCATGCCTATATTTTCTTATCATCCTTTTCTAATTTTTATTGGATATTGATGGTGGCTGATGTCTTAAGCATGTGTTGTGAGTTAGAAAAATGATTGGATTCATGAGACTAGAGTCTGATATTTGCTTTTATGAAAGGGTGTAAGTTGCATAAAGTGTTTCAAAAATACATCATATTAAATTCTATGGATATTGCTTGAGAAACTCCCTTTCTAAAGGAAATGACTTAGTACCTTGAGCCTTATTAGGGAGGAAAGAATAGAGTGACTTTCATGAATGTGCTTTAAATTGTTTTTTCTGACTTTGCTGATTGTAGAGAACACTGCTTCGCTCTGATTTCTTCCATGTTGACTAGATAAAGCTAATACTCTCAAAATGGAACCTAACATTGATGGTCCAGTAATTACCCAGCTTTGAGATGTTTCTGTCATTTTTCCACTCATTTCTCAGCATACAGAGTGCTATTTGCAAGAGTCTATAGCATCCTTTACATCTTTTCTTCTAGCTTTGGACCCATCACCTTGCTCTAGCCCACAAACATAGACCCTCTCACACACAACTCTTTCTCTCTGTGTTTCATTATAATAGAAGCAGTAAAGTTATCATATAGTGAACACAACATGTGCTAGCTACTGTGATAGGTAATTTATCTTATTGATGGGAATGAGCCTAATAGGAAATTTGGGCCAGGAGAAGAGGGACATTGAGGTTAGCTTATGTGCCCTGGGCCACTTGGCTAGTAATTCAGGAAGCTAGGGTTTGATCCACAGTAGCCTTTAGCCTTAGTATCCATAGTGACAACACAATTATTGCAAGTTGGCCTTTCTTCTGTGTCCTGTTGGCAAGTTATTCAGCTCAGATTAGATTGATTCATTCAACTTCTCTGTGACATTGCTTTCAGGTCTTCCAAATTTTGATTCTAGATATTTCATCACTTTGCCCAAACCCACATTTTCATATTTTTCATTGTTTATATATAAGTGGTAAAAGTTAGCTACAACAAAATATTCAAAAGATGCTTTCAAGACTGATGGGGATGCTTCTGATGTTGACATCATTTGGTGCCTCTGGACCTACACAAGACCTGGCAGCAAAATCCTTTGTGCTCAGAAATTGATAGCATACAACTAATATATTCTCTCTCTCTCTCTCTCTCTCTCTCTCTCTCTCTCTCTCTCTCTCTCTCTCTCTCTCTCTCTCTCTCTCTGCCCCCCTTGTGTGTGTAAGAAGAAGAATAAATTAAAATGAGAGCTTTTTTTCTTAAGCCTTAATCTTAATAGCAGAATATTAAAAAAAAATCAGAGAAAATATTATTGCCATATGTCTAATTTAGCCAGTCCTGTAATGCAACACGTCTGTTTGTTGCATGGAATGCATCTGTGCTGGCTCCATTCCTTAAATTTGGGATTGAAGTCTCTGTGATTGTCATGAAAAGCATCTTTGTTTCCTGACTGCCAAAACCTTCTGTGGAAGCACACTCCAGAGGTCAGTAGATCAGCCAGCTCCAGGGAACCAGCTCCCCTGTGGTTGAATGCAGTCTGTTTCCCCTCTGCGACTTTACAGCCCATTCCAGTTACTTTCGGGGTGCTTATGAGTTCTTCTAGAACCCTCAGTTATTACTGCAACTTGAAGCTATTAAGAAGGGTGGTATCAAGGCAGAAATGGAACTTGAGTGAAAAAATCTCTAAACTCTGGACAATGGTGAATAACTATGTTGTCCCTTTGATTTGCAATCAGTTACTGATATGTCAAAGTGATGGAGTGGTTGGTGTGTGTGTGTGTGTGTGTGTGTGTGTGAGTGAGAGAGAGAGAGAGAGAGAGAGAGAGAGAGAGAGAGACAGACAGACAGACAGACAGACAGACAGACAGACAGACAGAGACCTTGGGGAAGGCTAACAAAGAATTGATCTCTGGCAAAGCTGTACATATGGAGATGTGTGTCAATTACCCCCTCATTTCTCCCTCTTATCTCTTGCTGTCCAAACCCAGACATGTGCTTGCTATACCTGCATGGACTGGGGAGTATACGGGGCTGTTTTGGTCCCTGTTTCTCTGACTAGAACAACCTCCTACCTGGTGTTTATCGTCAGGTGAATGCCACCTCAGTGTTAGAGACTTTTTTCTGTATCTTTTAGAAATTCTGAGATTGCCTAGGAGACAGGGAGTTTTAGATTTGTAAATAAATAGTTGCAGCATGTAAAATCAGGAGAGATCTTACAAGAGGTGACATTGATGGGCCTCTTCCCCCAGTCTCTTTACCCCTCCCATCTTTTTGTCTTTTAGACAGGACCTTATAACCCAGGCTGTCACCAAACACATTATAAACCCAATGATGACTTTGATCTACTGATCCTTTTGCCTTTACCTCCCAAGCACTGGGATTACAGGTGTGTTCTACCACACCCAGCAAGGAGCCTCAAGGATGAACTTATGGAAAAATTGGAGGTCACATGCTTTCTAGGCAGAAAGATACTCTTAAAAGAGTTCTTGGTTCCTTCTAATTGGCATACTGTTATATTTGTGCCCTTTTCATGAATTAATTAGTTGAGTACCTAGAACAGAATGGCTCATTCACAAGGAATATTATGAGACTAAAACTTACGCTCATGTACTTAAATGCCATTATAGAAAGACGAATACCGGGGCTGGAGAGATGGCTCAGAGGTTAAGAGCACTGACTATTCTTCCAAAGGTCCTGAGTTCAATTCCCAGCAACCACATGGTGACTCACAACCACTTATGATGACATCTGCTATCCTCTTCTGTATACTGTATACATAATAAATAAATATATTAAAAAAAGAAAGATGAACACCAAAGAATGGAAAGCAGGGTATGACAGATGTACTAGTAGCTACTGGAACTGCTGTTTTGTATGAACTGGTATTTCATATAAAATGGTTATATTTTGAGAACAAACTCACCCCAGGATGATGATTTCAAAGCAGGAGCAGGGAGTACCAGGGTGCTGGAGTTGGAGGATTCTGGGCAGATGCTATAGTGACTTGGAGACCAATGTGGCTGGAGCAGTTTTAGGAAGGAAGAAGGCTGACATCACACAGACTTCTAAGGTAGATAAAGATTTAGTTTTTATCTTTCGGGAAGTCATGGAAGAATTGAGGCCTAGAAGTAGCAGGAGCACTGTGGTCTGAGCCATACTAGGCACTAGGTTCTGAGTTCTCCACTGTGACTTGAGGCTTTAGGTTCTGTTTTAGAAGATGGTATCTTTTTGGGAGAGGATGGCCGTGGTGAGACAGATTGTTTAAGTGGCCAATGTCTTGATTACATGAGGCTGACATTTCTAACAGAGCTACAAGAGAAGCCTCCCAGACTCTGGTCTATAGTGGCCACAGGTTGGAAATACTGCAAATGCTTGCTTGGGTCACCAGGATTCCATTAGTCTTGTGGCCTAAGAGCAACTGGACTTTTCAGAGGCTGAGTAATACAGCCTTGAGCTTCTAGGATATGTAGACGGATTTTTCTCCTCCTGTCAATTCCCAAATCAAAACATGGAGACTTCTTACTAATTTTGAAAGTTTAGATGACGACATCTTAGGCTTGCTCCTAACTAGTTCTTATAACTTAAATTAACCCATATCTTTTAATCTACCCTTTCTTATGTGGCTTTGTTATCTTTTAGTTAATGGCTTTTTAGATTTTTTATTAAACCAATAGAAGGTGCCTTGGCAAAGGCACATCTTTACAATGTACGAAAGTTTATTCCACAGCGCAGATATTAATGTATGAAGACATGCCAGACAGAGCTATCAGTACCATTACTGATAGTTTCCATTTGCCAGTGGGAGTCTTAGCATAGTCATGCCATGTAGGTGTGGCTCATCCCAGTGCTCGTTTTAAAAGCATCCATTCAAAGACTATAGATATGATGTTCCTTCATTTGTACCTGATTTTAGATTTCTCACGTGTAAAAAAGAGATGTATGTGTGTAGAGGTCAGAGGACAACTTTGTGGAGTTAATTCTGTCCTTTCCCCTTAGTTTCTAGGGATGGAATTTGGGTCGTCAAGGTTGAGTCATCACACAGGAAGAGCCTTTTCCGCTGAGCTAGCTGCTTGCTAGTTCCAATGTGTTTTTTCTTTTTTCTTTCTTTTTCTTCTTCTTCTTAACATTTTTATTTATTTATTTGCCTTGGTGTTTTGCCTGGAACTACAGACAGTTATGAGCTGCCATGTGGGTGCTGGGAATTAAGCCCGGGTCCTCTGGAAGAGCAGTCAGTGCTCTTAACTGCTGAGCCATTTCTCCAGTCCCCCAATGAAAAGACATAAGTTTTGGGTTCTTAAGGACTGGTGTGTCCCAGGCAAATGGACAGAGTGCCCTCCTGCTAATATCTCTACTCCACAGTCTCTGCTGAATGCTGGAATAGAGGCTCCTGGTTATGTCTTGTTGTTTGGGCAGCATGTTCCTTTCTCAGGCTTGTTATGACCCTTAGAGCATCTGTTGTGACCTTTGCTTGTGCATTCTCCCACCCCTCTGTCTTCTTGTGTTCTTTGAGGATGAGATCGTCTGGTGCTGGATCTCCACACAGTCTCCCCTGCACCTGGACTTCAGTCCGTGTCAGTAACACAAAGCAGAGCTGGGTCATAACTGTCAAGCAAATATTTCTGGAACATTGAAATGGGAAATGCTAACATTGGACAAAAGAAGATTCTGAAGGCCTTCTCCAGCTGCTTGAGAGACCCAAGGACCTTGATCCCAGAGCTTATGGCCTTGACTTTGGGAAGCCTATTGTTGTATGAGGAGCACCCTCTCCTTGTCTGGCTATGAAACAATGGAAGTTTGTCACACATATGCGCATTCTTAGTCTTCTCATTTGTAAATGAAGTATGACCTAAACCTCTGGCAATGACAACTGCAAATGACAGTGGCCTTCCCTTTTTTCTTACCTTATTTCATCTTTAAACTTATGGTGCCTGTGGTAACTGAAGATGCAGAAAATGGCCCTCTTTCTCAAGTAGCCGAGTGAATATATCTCCTCTTCCCTCGTGTCTTCTCTGTCTCAAACATTGTTTTATCTAGAACTGAAAGTGTATTTTGGAAATTTAGATTGAAACAGAAATCCAATACAAGGCTACCTATCATGACTGACACTTCAGGGGATTCACCATACAAATGTTGATTTGAAAAGTTCAGTGGTATAATATCCCAAACTGGTTAGTAGGCTACCAGGGTACCTTGATGACTCTTGCATTAGCTGGCCTCCCTTGAGCCTGTGGCCCAATTTGAACTAACTGTAAAACAGGGAAGGCAAGGAGTCAACATTTTCATATAGCAAGCAAACCCAGGATTCCTTGCCTGTTAGAGTATGAACAACAGTTACGACAGAAAGCCAATAGAGATGCGGTGAGCAGTGCACATTGTGTACTGTTTTTCCTGGCACATTCTTCACTGATAACTAAGCCTTTGTAACAAGTAGACACTGAATTCATTTATTTCATAAAGTCACCCACTTAAAGTGGTTTTAGTCTATTTACAGGTTTGTGCAAATGATCTAATTTTACAGAACTTTAACAGTATAAAAGGGAATGTTGGTCCCATTAGAAGTCATTTTCCAAAGAAAGTGTCTGGGAGTTAGTTCAATAACCGCAATATGGATTGCTTTTCTTGGTTATCAGATTCAGGTACAAAACAAATCTTGGGTTTGGTTGTATAAAATGCTCATCTATGGCTCCCATCTCCATAGGTATCAACCCAATGTGGTCTGCTGGTCTAAAAGAGGCCTGCCTATGCAAGAACCATCAAGATGGTCCTAAGAGATGTGTCTCCTAAACATCAAAATCCTATACCAGGAAGCCTTTCCAATAGAAAGGAAAACAGAGGCACTGGGCATTTAAGCATGTGTCTTCAGTGGCACAGTAAGTGCACTTCAGGAGCTAGAGTCTAGCCTCCTTACCTCCAGAATCCATGCTCATTCTACCATACCATCCTCCTTTCTAAGGCCTCAGGCCAAACTCAATATTTACTTGGTGCGGAGAATAATTTGATGTTCTGGTTTTTCCTTGTTCAGGAGTTTTAGATAATTTCCCTTCCTGTTCCAGCTGGCATTGTGGAGTAAATAAATATGGTTTCGGTTTGAATTTGGTATGCAGTGCAGCCAGGTTTTTTAAATTACATGAGAAATTAGCATGGTATAAAACTGAGTAGTGGCAGACTGAAAGCTAGCAGAAATACTGGGTTCTTTCTGGTTGGTGACTTTGCATATCTTCATATGCTTTCACATATCTTTTCTATGTCAAATGAGTAAGTCAGACTTCATCTTGTACTTATTCATTAAACATTTCTTCAGTATATTTCAGTGATTGTGCCAGGTTTGACTATTCAGAGAAATTAACAACAATCTTAATATTGCCATGTTTAGCTGGACCCTCCCTGATCTAGGCAATGGATCCCTTAATGCCCCGGCTGGCAGCACACTGACTGTCCTGCCCAGCTTCTGTGGGCATAGAGCTCTGCTACTTATATCTGCACAAGGGTTAAGTAATTTACTCTCAAATAGTTGCAGTCTGGATTATTCCAAAGCTCAGATCTCAGTTCCCATATTAGACAGCCAGTGTGGGTGAGCAGGAATTGCTTTTGCCCTCCATCAGGGTCACTGCTAATGCTCATTAAGAAATATGTGCAATGCAATGTGAAAGTAAAGGTCTCGTGGTAGTTGCTGTAGATTAAGATTTTTCTCTGCTTAGGTGCCCTGGCAAGTCCGGGTGGGGGTGGGGATTGGTGGAGTCTCTTCTCCCACCATTACCACCTAGCAGGTGGGCTGTGGGAGGATCACTTGTGCCACTCAGTACCAGGGCAGGAGCCTTGTTTACTGAGAGTGCTGGCTTGGGAGAGACCAACATCTCTGGAGCATATGATCCAAAGGCAGAGTACTTGCCTGATCTCTTAGCAGAAGTATCCAAAGCTCCCGGTTAGGTTAAACCAGAGGCTGAGCTGTTTCTTAGCTGCTCTCCTCTGGATCCTTTACAAAGTGTAGACATCACTGCATGGGGACAGTCCTCACTACCAGTAGGTCTCTGAATGGAGGAAAGAAGACAATTTGCTGAGACTAGGAGCCAACCTTCTAAAGACTTTGGAGTCATTGGTGTCACCACTGATTGTGGGTTTCAAAGCCATTTACGGAAACGTGTTTTTGTTAAGTGCCTTGTCTCTTTGGAAGGCTTCAGCAGTGTTAATTTTGGAAAGTTCCTAATGTTGAGTTTCTGAGAATCCTTTTTTTTGGGGGTGGGGGGCTGATCTCGAACTCACAGAGATCTACCTGCCTCTGCCTCCCCAGTGCTGGGATTAAAGGTTGGTCAACCACCAGTGAGTGTCCTTCTTTTTAAAGGATTTAAAAAAGTTACTATTTCTTGCACTCTTACCATATGCAATTGATAAATCCATCAATCCTTGTACACAAGAGCAATCCTCAATTCTACTTCTTAAACATGAAGCCAGGCAGATCTGAATGTTCTGTGACCACTGACTTGTAGAAGGCCACCACAGAATCCCACCACCTCCTTTCCACCTCTGTTTTGAACCCTACAATCTGGAAGAAATATTCTATCTTTCTTCATTAAAAGTATATTATAAATCTGAGCCCAGAGAGTTATCATTCAGCCAAAATGTCTTGATAATCATTGCTGATAACTTTAGCATAAAGCTTGAACAAGCAGTTACTATGGCATTTGTTATGCATAACACACTCCCTGGCTGTGGGATCCTGAAGAATGGAACATGGGGAGGGGCACAGGAAGCATGTATGTAATCACTGGCATCATATTAATTCTATAATGGCTAACTGCCTTGGATCACATCTTAAAGTTCATATTTAAGCTCAAATTTGTGAGAATTACTCTCCATTCAAATCTGCATCTTAAAAAATTCATTGCATTCATACCTGGCCACTCCTCTTGGAATGAAGTGCAGGGATGTATTTATAATTTTTTAAACCAATTAGAACCAGATGAGTTGGAACATACCTATAGTTCCAACAATTGGGATGCAGAGGCTGGAGGTTTTGGAGTTCAAGGCTAGTCTTGAATTCCATGGTGAAATCCTGTCTCAAAAAAGTGAAGGTCTCGGCTGGATAGATGGCTCTGTGGTTAAGAGCACTGGCTACTCATGTAGAGGACCCAGGTTTGATTTCAGTAGCCACATGGTAACTCCAGTCTCAGGGGATCTGCCAACTTCTTGCCTCCTTGAGTACCAGGTGCATATGTGTTGCACATACTTATATGCAGGCAAAATACACATGTACATAAAATAAAAATAATTATTTTTTAAAAATTAAAAATGAAGGGTGAGAGCTGCAGTTCAGTGGTTAGATCACTTGCCTAACATTCACATTCCTGGGTTTAATGCCCAGCACAGGAAGTGGGATGGTAGTGGTGCAGAATTCATAAGCAAGTGGCATTTCCTAATGGATTTTCATGGCAGGAAGACTGGATTCACAAGTCTTAGTTGGAATTTCAATAAAATTCCAGAGTAGTTGTAGAGTGGACATTTTAGACTCCTAGTATTTTGTAGAAACTAAGTCTGTTTCTTGTTTTAACTGATTTCTTGAGAAAATCTCACTGTCTAGCCGAGCTGGCCTTGAGACTGCAGATTTGCACCACCACTCTCTGAAACTCAGCCAAGGGAGGCAAAGTGACTGTCCTGACCTTACGACTAGTGTGAACAGAGCAGCAAGTTGCCACTGTTCTTTGGGTGTTCTGTGAGTTTTGCATGGTTGTGTTGTAAGAGCATCTATTTGGCCTTCTTCTGAGAGGGAGTCTCACCAGTCTAGTCTAGGCTTGCCTTGAATCTATTAACCTGCTGCCTCAATTCTTCCGAGAGCTGGGATTGCTTCCTGTACCACTGTGGCCAGCCTAAATCATCTATTTACATAACATATGGACCAGGATCACATATGTATGAATTTCTTTTTTGGATACTATATTAACGAACATTTGAAAAATACATAAAGAATACAGTATCCAGGGCTGGCAGGAGAGCTCAGTGAATAAAGGTACTTCTTACCATGACTAAGGACCAAAGTTTAATTTCCAGGACCCACAGAGTGGGAGGGGAGAACCAAGCCCAATGAGTTCTCCAATTCTGCCTTCCACATCTGTGCATGGCCACACAAAAATAAATAAATGACCCTTTTAATTAAAAGAAATCTTATATTCATGCCAGAATACAATATTACAAGTTTGCTTAATTTCCAACAGTTGTTCTCTGTTACTTGAAACATTTTTAAAAAAATACTGTTTCTCAGTCTCTTTCCATGATGCAACCTCTCGCAAGCACTGTAGGGGCAGCAAAAGGGATAAGGTGGGTCCCTTAGAGGGTCATATAGTCTTACAGAGGAGATGAGGCACTTGGGAAGCTACAGATCCATATTCTTAAAGCTCACTAGCAGATGATTCAGACCACTTGATTCCTGGAGTTATTGTAGCCCCCGGGGATGCTAACCCTCGGTTTCTAAATGGCCCATATATATTTCGTTTTTATGAGAGGACTCATGATCGGCTTCAGGAAGTGGGTTTCTGGCTCTAAGCATGTGGACTGTAAAGGTTCTTAAAACACCCATTTGACCCTTTCCTCCCCAGTTAAAATCCTTTTTACAAGTTTTTATTTCTGGGCAAATATACATTGGTTCAATTCCACACTCAAAATCTTCTCTAGGTGCCAATTCATTTGCATAACTTCCCGCTCTTCTTCTTGACCTGCAGACCTTCCAGTCTATTTTTTCTGTTCCATTTAGTTCGGTTTCATTTCCAATCCACCCTGTGAAATGAGACTTTTTGTTCCCATATATGTCTTGGGTTATAATCTGTGGCTTCTTTTTAGAACATACACGTTCCCAGCACAGAAACATAAATCCTTGAATACAGGCCCATGATTATCAAGCCCTTTAGAGAAGTTTTCTTGAGGCCAAGGGTCCTGACATATAGACTACACACAGGGGATGTCATGGCCTCCCCAGAGTCAGAGACAGTTAGCTCCCAGCCTAAAAAGGAGGCTTAGTAAATATTTTCTTTAGCAATTCCTACTATGTAACAGACCTTCTCAGCAAATGCTCAGAAATAATATTTTTTTTTTCCTTAAGCCCTCTTTCTCTTTTACTGTTTAAATCCCACACCACAGTCAAGCCACGTGGTTTTCTTTAGCGCTCTTTCCCTCTGAACTCCCAACAGCACAGAGAACCTGGGATGAGCAGCCAGAGCCACAGTCTGGTACCCCCAATGACTTCTGACTCTTCAAAAAGTACTTGGTTGGCCAGCATTTTCCCACTAAGCGCCTTATTTCCCACAATCCTTAATAGAAACCTATGCATTTATGGTTTGGTTTGTTTTTTTACATACAGATACTCATTATGGAAGGTTTATGAAATATTAAAATACTTACCTTCAAGAATAAATATGTGGTTATTAAGTACTCTCCCCTTTCAAGGTGAAACAATGGAGCTGCAGGGGTATGGCTGGGAGAAATGGGTGAGCGGAGTGGACATTTGGCAACTTTGCAGAGCATTTGGGCAAATCCACTTTCCATTTGAGAGCCCCTGCCATTCAGATAGTCATGAATATTACGTACAGCGAGTTACACTGAGCACAGGCTGAGTCCTTCCAACACATGGACTTGGTTTGCTTTCCTTTATTCCCTGTGAAAGGCAAAACAACAACAAACAGACCCAGTAACCCCTGGGAACCTTTATTGCACTTAGGGAAGTGTTTCCAGCTCACTCTGTTCCCTTTGTTCTCCTGGTCCTTCAGCAAGCTCTCTTGGTTTTGAACGCTACAACAGGAAATCAAGGGGTCACAACTAGAAATTTTGCTGGCTGACACTGCTTTATAGTTTTACTGCAAAATCAGTGCCCACTGTTTCCTTTTTCTCTGTAATTCCTTTTGAGGGATAGCAAGGCCCCAAACAGGCAACTCTTTGTGAAAAGGTGACACTTAATCACCAAGTGTGACTCACTCACATACTTTACCATTCAGAGTTCATGTTGGTTTGAAGAGTGTGAAAGTGAAAAGCCATCAGACCAAAGAATCCGTAGTTTTTGTTGCTCACCATGATGGTGTGGTGGTGGTGGTGGTGGTGGTGGTGATGGTGGTGGTGGTGGTGGTGTGTGTATGTGTACTAGAGCTGAGCTTAAAGATACTGGGAGAAAAAGAAATTGAAGTTCAAGGACTATGTTGATAGACTGCCCAGAGAGTTTGCAGATTTTTTGAGACAATAAGTATTGTTTTTTAATCTTAAAAAGATACGGTCTTTTTTGCTAGCTGGTTGAGCAAACAAGCTAAATACAATAGCCATCTATGTGGTTCAATAAGACATTGACAGGAGCAAGAATCATTTATGTTTACCATGTGTACTATAGTGTGGCCAGGAGTCACGGCCTAAACTAATTTCTAGAGAAATACAACAAGCTTTGAATCTAGACCCTCAAGAAGCCTGGAAGGAAGTGAAGTAAAATATAAACAATCTTGGTTCTCCCTGAGCAGTCCAACAGATCTCCTTCGAATGTTTTTTAAGCTTTCTATAGGAAACATATTACTTTAATTGTAACTCTGCTGCAGAAATAATATAGAAGGGAGCACTCCCCATCACCTCCCCATTCTACTGAGACTATGTGGTCTTGAGTGGGTAGAAAAAGCTGGGGGCGTGGTTGCTTTACAACTATCATGAAATAACAGCCAGTAAGAGAATATTTCTAATGTTCTATAAAACTTAAATACAGTGGGCTAGATGGATGGTCAGGTAGTAGGATGGTATAGTAGAGATAACATGATGCACAATACATTCACTTTGAAAGCACCCCAAGTTCATTTGTGTGAGGTGCGAGCCCTTCAAGCATTGGCTATTATCATTGTTTATCATAGCTGTGAAACAGAACAAATCTGCGGTGTGATACCCGGTGTCTAATTGATTTGTGCAAGGTAGTCTGTTGTGTCACTTACTCCTTTTGTTTTAAATTCTCCGGGGCAAGTTTTTCCTCCATCAGTTTTGTGTAGCTGGACCTTCCCCTTTGTTATGAGACTACAGCAGCTTTTCTGTCTCCTGCTAGGCACTTTGGAGTTTAGGATCTAGTTTTTATGGCAAGGGTCAGGTGAGAGCCCCTGTGTTTTATATTTTCCTATACACACCCTTAACTGTGATGATCTAATGTAGATGATTTTTGTGTGTGTGTTTGTTACAAAGGAAATACAAGAGGGGAAGGAGGAAGAGGTGGGAAGAAAATATATGTAAATTTACCAGTCACAGGCAAGCCCTGCTCTAATTTGATTTCGTGCCTCAGTTTTCCACAAATCATCTCGTTTGCTTGCACTTTGGAATAATTGTTGCTTTGCAGATGGATTCGACCCCACATTTCCTAATGGTCAAGTTGTGGAAGTTGAATCTCAGAACCTTAGTGTCTTCATCTATAAAAGGAGGAACTGATACAGGAGAAGCTGGGGCCTTTGAATGGCAAAGGTGTTGTCTCTCACTGCAGTGAACATAATTTAGGGAGCTAGATTACTGGACAAAGCAGCTACCAGAGCCACCCAAAGACAATGACTTCCCAGTCCTTTGTAGCCTAAACTCCTAGAATCAATTTCACAGACAATAGGAGGCTGCAATTAGAATAGGGTTTTATTGTGAGATTGTGGGTGAGCGCTGAAGAGACAAGAAGAAATAGAGTTCCTGTATAGAATGGGGTCCAAGAGATGAGCTACCATCAAGTTGCTAGTGGTTTTCAATGAGATTTATGGCAGAAACTGAGCTGAGGCACGGAGAGGTGAATTGATCAGTCCCGTCGCCCCACCCACAGGATGTCCAAGGGCCTCTAGATTTGATCATGTCTTTGAATATAGCCTCCGAAAGACAATGACTTTCATGTAGGTAGGATAGAAAGAGGATGAAGGTAACAAGGAGCCAGAGCAGGAGCCAGAGCCCGTTCTGGCATTTTTGGCTTCTAGCCAGGACAGAACCAGGGAATTTTTGGCTTTTGGCAAAGGCCAAGAGTCAACTTCAGAGGTCCTGACCAGTTTCTGTTTCCTGAAGGGCTGTGATAAACATTGTGAATATTTTGAAATTATGTGTCATAAAATACCTGAATGCACTCCAATTCCTTGTCATATAGGTCATAACATTGTAGCACATCTACACACACAGATTGATACTATTTATTTAAATGCTATTTAAAAAATACAGTCACACAAGTTATTATAAACATGCTTTTGACAGCTGCATGCCTCCTTTCATATTTGTCTCTTGTAGGACATTCTGCTTGCTTTAAAGTTTTATTTTAGGGGGTAGCCTTCCCAGGCCTCTCAGCAAACTTTCTGAGTCACGTGTCCAGGATAAGCAAATTCAGGGATTAAAGAAATGACTGTTTTGTAGCAGCAGTCTTGTGACCTCAGAGCTCAAAATGATCAGCCTCCTCTGAGGGTCCTTCTCCTGGGCCTACCAGGTGTGCAACAATGTGATGATAAACAGTCTGGCCAAAATCAGACACTGTCTGATCCCAGCTGAAGGGACCTGAATCTGGTAACAGATTATTCATGAGGCACATATACGCTTCAGTTCCCCAAAACACTTCCGTTAAATTACCACTGATTCCTTTTCCAGTGATTTTGGTATTTCTTTCGTGGTGGTACTGGTGCTTCAGGGGTTCCTGGTGGTCTGCTTGCTGAGATAACAATGTCAGACTTTAGTTTTCTCTGGTTTGTTCACAATTCTTCGATTCATAGCTACAGATCCAGAGCCGGATGAAGCCATTAGTGAACTGTCAGCCATATGGACTGGCCACAGAGACCCATAAAACAGCATGAGATTAAGATTTGGAGTAAAAACACAGTCCTTGATTTCTTAGCCAAGAGCAGGGAAGGAGACCCACAGCATCTCATTAGGCTTGTTGGGCTGTTTATTTCTTCACTGTGGTATTGTGCTGTGGCTTTTATTTAAATGTCTTGTTAAAATTTGGCAAGGCAGGTAGTGTGATGCAGGTGGAGCTCACTGTCTGGACTGACCATCTTATTAAACACCCTTGTAATCATTCCTGTTCCAACAAATGAATTCTCTGGCCATCTGTTAAGCTTAATTAAATAGAAGGGTTGGTAGGGAAGCCCATGAATTAAGAGTGGGGATCCGTAGACTCCAGAGTAGAGCCAGGGGAGGACAAGGCTGTAGCTAGCTGCAGCCCTTTAGGCCTTGGCAGGGGAGAAGAGGGAGAGAATGTGAGGTTCATGTTTGCTTTCCCCCTGCTTTCATACAACCCATAGGAGGAACTATATTCTATTGTTACAATGTATCTCTTTAATTTTTAACCTTGACTAGAGCATTGTTTAAGAGGAAGGGAATGTTTAGTAGTAGACTATGCAAAAGGCAGATTGTATTAAATTGTGTTATGTTTAGAATATCTGGTTCCAGTGAAACTCAGGTGAAGAGACCCATTTTGTTGCAAAAAATTCAGGCTTATATAGTAGTAGTGGATGAGAATCTGAATTAAGAATTAAGAATCATTTTAGAAAAAGAATCGAGAATTATTACATGCTTAAACTGTGTAGGTGTGATTTATATAGAGCATCGGGATACGCTCAGGAGACTTGCTCCATGAATTGTCTCTAGTTAGGACAGCCCAGGATTATCCACATAAGGGATTGAATTTATGTTTTTCTTGTTAAGTATTTTTAATAGTCCAGTAAACACTCCTCCTTTTATAAATACAGTTTTGAATACATATGAGAATATTTGGGCTGATTGTATTTCAAAGAGACTGCCTGGAATGTATGACGAGCATAAATTTATTGAAGTACAGCATACTAGAAAAAAAGTGCTCAGCTTTAAGGGCTGGGTGATCCCGTTAGTAAAGTGCCTGACTCACAATCATTAGAACCTGAGTTAAGTCCTCAGCACTCATGTGAAAGGGCAGGAACACTGGTACTAGCTTGTGACTTCAGTGTTTGGGGTGAGGGATGGGGGCTAAAACAAGGGATCCCTGGGATTTGCTAGTATCCAGCCAGCCTCATTTAATTGGTGAGCTCTAGTCCCATGAGACCATGTCTCAAAAGGAGATGGATGATGTGCCTGGGGTGAGCATCTGAGATTGTCATCTGGTCTCCACTCACATGCATACATGTGGATTCCCTTGCATACACATGAACACTAGTTCATATACAAATGCATTTAAAAGAGCTCAGTTTGATAAATCCTCATAAAATCCAATAACCAGAATGTGAAACAGTTAAGACTGGCCCAGAAGGAGTTTGCCTGATGACGTAGGACCCATGGAAGGAGAGAATGAAGTTATCCTCTGATCTTCACACATGCTTCATGGCACATGCCCTTTCACACACACACACACACACACACACACACACACATACACACACACACACACACACACACCAACTAAATAAATGTAACATTAAAATGAAAACCAGAACATGTCAGCATTTTAGAAGTCCCTGCCATCTCGCCACCTCCTGTTCTGATGTGCCCTGGTGATGTGCCCTGGTGATGTCCTTACTGCTACCTTGTGCTCATTCTCATTGAGTTTTTCAGGGTGTAGACATTCTGACTGTGTATCAGTTCAGTTCCTGTGTGGATCGGCATGTGGGTTGGTTTTGGGTTTGAGCTGTTAGGAATAATATAACTATGCATATTTTTATACTTGCCTTAGTGAGCATGAGCACATCCCGTTTCTGCCAAGTGTATGTCAAGGATGGGGAGCTGCTGGGCCATAGGATAAGCATGTGAGTGGCTTTAGAACTTGGGAAGGGGGTCAGCTTTCCAAAGTGTACATTAATGCAGATCCCATGAGCAAAAGAATAAGACATTTTATTGTTTTCTTTAATTATGGAAATAAACTTAATAACAAAGATTTAGTTAAATATTATTACTTAAAAAATAACTAAGTCTCTATACCTCTTAAAGAATAGTTTTAGTATTTGAGAACTTTCCAGAACAGGAAAGAGTAATGAGAGATATTGGGCCATGTCTTTGAACTTCATTTCTGGGGCTTTGTTTTTTAAAATGAGGAGAATTTTTGTTCCCTTGAGTGGTGTTCAAATTAAGATTTTAATGAGCCAGGCTTTGTAGTGCAGGCTTTTAATCCCAGAACACAGGATGTGAAGCAGGCAGATCTCTGAGTTCAAGGCTAGCCTGGTTTACAGAGTAAGTTCCAGGATAACCCTTTCTTGAAAAACAAAGAGTTCAAATTCTGGAATTCCTTTGGTTCTCTAGGAAGTTAGGTTAGATGAAAGTGACAATTTGGAGTACAAAGCAGAATGGTAATGTTACCTCATGGTCTCTCACCCCAATTTGTCACTGAGTACCTCATTCAAAGGAAGGTCTGACCTGTCAAGATACTCATCAATTTCCTGTTCTCAGGAGACATTTCCATTTTTCAATTCCTCTAATAACCAAGAGACATTTACCTTAAGGTCACCACAGTATCATCTGGGTTCCTGTCTTTTATCATATGACCCACATACCGCCACTCCTCACTCCCCACATCCCCCCACCAAAAGCTAAGTTGTATTTTGTTTCTTCTGCAATTTCACATGCAGTACAAAGTACAAAAAAAATGAAACTGTCTGGGACTATGATTGTTCCTAAAATTGTACATCTTGTTTAAACTAAAGCAGGAAAAGCTCAAATCTCATTCTGTGTTGTGTGTCCCCTCCCCTGGTCCCACCCCTTGCCTCCTGCCCAAATTCTACTTAGGATTTCCAGACCATCCTGAGCAGCAAGGTGATAAGGGTAAGTTTGTTTGCTAGTTCAGCTAAAAGCACTGCCTGTACTTAATTTAAGACCTTGGTTCAGGCCTCAGCCCTTCAGTTTTTCACCTGGGACATAGTTCCTAACTTCCGTGTTAAAGTTTTCAAATCTGTAAAATGTAGTTTCAGTTACCTGCTCTGCCTGCACAGTCAATTATGAAGATTAAGTGCAGTAACTGAAGTAAAATTGTAAACTATAAAATTTTAAGCTCTGGGGAGCTGATCAGTAGAAATAATAGAAATTATTCTGTATCATGTGATTTTAACTTTTAAACCTTCTACCAGTTGTAACTTGTGTGAGTTCTAAGGCATGTTTCCAGCATTGGTACCAGGGGAAGTATGCAGGGTGATGACAATTTACTTTGGTGACAGCCCTGTCATCTCAGTGCCCGGTGGCTAGAGGGGTGCACTCAATATGAAGTCCACTAGGGTGGAGAGAAGATGGCTGAGAGGTTAAGAACTCTGACTGTTCTTCCAGAGGTTCTGAGTTCAATTCCCAGCAACCACATGGTGGCTCACAATCATCTAGAATGAGATCTGGTGCCCTCTTCTGGTGTGCAGAGAAGTATCATGCACTGTAGACATAATAGATAAATAAATAAAATCTCAAAAAAATTATGAAGTTCACTAATCACTACTGCACATACCTAGGGATTGTTACTTTAAAGTTGTTGTCTTACTGGACTAAATTTATTCAGTATAGACAGTATAGAAATAGACTACATAAAGTATTAGCCCCATTACTCTTAAGATCTCAAGTAGAATAGAGATTAGAGTAACTTCATGGATTAGCCCTGACACAGGCCTGAAAACTATTGTGCAGTTCTCGTCCCTTTTAATAAAATGAGGGAACAGCACATTTGCCTTTGGTGAGTTTTGGCTTGAGCACCGTAGATCTGGTTGGCTTTTTGGAGTCTCCCACCGGAGATGCCTTGCTACAAGAGACAGACAGTGCGTACCTTTGCCAAGAACTGGAATCACTGTATCAGTTAATTTTTAATGAAAACAAACTGAGCATCCTTCTGAAAAGGAAATTATAAACAAATCTAGAATATAATCTGGGATTATGGTTAGTGATTATGTTGGTTTAGGCTCTGGAGAACTAGGAATTTAGGACTGTGGACTAATTTAGGAATAGGGCTTGTAGGCTTGTAATTTCCTTCTACCTGAAGCCCCTTTCACACACACACACACACACACACACACACACACACACACACACACACACACACACACACACCTGTCCCATTTTCTCTCCAAGGAGCACATGAGCTAGAATCTAGTGCTTCTTTTAGGTAAGGTACGCTATCATTAGGGCACATTCCCAGCTCCATAATTTCCTTTCAGAAATGAGATGTGCTTTTTTAGAATTCAGAATCCTTATGCCTTTTGATTATAAAATAATCACAGTGAATCTGGAGCAGAATTGATATGTACAAGAGATGGCTGATTAACAGATGAATAAATTCTAGCTGGTGCTTGCCACCAGTTATGTTCTCAGCATGATATATATGTCTTGGTAATAAATTTGTTATGCAAAATTTAACCAACTAGCAAATTTTAATGAGACAAAGGGTTAGGAGTGCCAGCTCTGGAATCACATGACCTGGCTGCAGATTCCAGCCTTACCCTGAATAATTTTTGATCAACTTTTTAACCCTCCAAAACTCTTGGGTTTTCATCTGTATAAGCATAGTCATTTAAATGGCACAGGAGATTCCATGAGTGCATTGCCCTAGGTTTCTGTGTCTATGTACTGGGATAATAATAGTGTTTCTCAGGGCTGGAGAGATTGCTCAGCAGTTACAAGTGCTGGGGATAGAAGACAGGGGTTCCTTTCTTAGCACTCAAGTTAGGGGCCTCACAACCACCTGTGACAGACACCAGAGCCAGGAGATCCAACACCTGGGCTCCACGAACACCTGCACTCAGGTCCACATGCTTTTACACAGGCACATCTATGCACTTAAATGATTGAAATTTAAATTATACTGTCTATCATGTAGGTGTTCTTGTACAACCAATTTAAGCTGGATGTAGAAGAGAATTAGAGAGGCTGGGGCAAGAGAATTGAAGGCAGAGGTCAAGGCCAGCCTGGGCTATGTGCTAAATTCTGGCACATACAGTGAAACCATGTCTTAAAAAACAAATGACTGCCAAGCAGAAACACATTTTTTTTTTTTAAAAAAAAAAAAGGAAACATTAATACATATAACTTGTTCAGATCTTTATTCCATAATAAGTGTGCCATACATCCTAACCAGTGTTACTAGTGTGAGCCCTACAAGAAGCCATGGAAACATTCCTAGGCAGATAAGATGACTTAGTGTGTAAAGCTGCTTACTGACAAGCCCAGAGTCCCAAGTTTTGTCCCTGGGACCTACATGGTAGAAGGAGAGAACTAACAGACACACGCGCGCGCGCGCGCACACACACACACACACACACACACACACACACACACACACGGTAGGAGAGAAGTAACTAACTCACACACTTGAAGAGGGGGGAATAAATAAACAAAACAAACATAATTTATAAGTTTTAAAAGAAAGCATTCCTCTCGCAGGATTATTTCAATGGGAAAAGGCAGATGTGGCAGCATCTGCTGAAGTGTTCGTGCACATGGAGTATGGTGGGAGGTATCATGATGCTGCTGTCTCCACTCTCTGCTCCCCCTGACCCCTGCCAAGCCCCAGCCACTCGTCTGTTCTTCCTTTTGCATTGTTTGGGTTGCACCGGGGCTTGATGGTCTGGCACTTACCTTCTCACCACAGCCACACAGGTGTGTTGGGCTGTCTGGGATGCTTTCCCAGATGCTGACAAATGCTTGGCAGCAGGATAAAGAGAAGAAACAAAAATTTGGCGTACATCTTCAGGTCTGACTTCTGATTCACCTAGAGAGTTCTGTGATGCCTTTGCCTTTAAAACTTTAAGGCAAATAATGAGGGTGCTACTCACCCCTTACTACGAACACAGCCTGGATTTTTACCTTCCAGTCTGTGATATATTCCAGGCAAGTCTCAAATCTACTTAGAGATGTTTTACCTTCAGGTGGTGTATGAGAGAGTGGGTGTGAGGTAGACTAGGCAGAACCCTGCTGAAGAAAGAATTTGTGTGCCAGTGTGCCACAGCCTGGCCTGGTATCTTCTCTTGAGGCCACACATATTTGGCAAGTGTCTTTGTTACTCTCCTCAGAGGGATGCTTGAGTAATGAAGGTGGTAGATAATATGGGGTAGGTACTGGCTGGGTAGCGACATGAGAGAATATGGAAAGAATTCTTTTCAAAGAGTTTTATTACATTAGATGTTAAGGCCTGTAAACAATTACAGCATTCAGGGAGTGCAGGATTTAAATGAGAAACACGACTTTGCCAGATTACAGCAGCCGGATAAAATGGCATGGGCTCCGGAAATCTGTAATTAAATGTATTTTTGAAAATGAAAAATATAGTGTAACATCTGGTTTATTTCACAATAGTGCCTGGGTAATGCTTAAATAAATAAGTGTGACTGACTTTGGCGGATATTTAGGTTACTCTCTGTTTAAAAAAAAAAACTATTTTAGTTAAACTTTTCTCTATTTGAATCTATTCGTGTTGTGTGCAACAAATTAGTCACACACCTAGAGAAAGTGACTCTTGGAAAATCTAATGTTCATTTTCTTTTTTGTTGCAGCGGATCTTCAACTCCTTGGTTTATACAGAGAAAATCTCAAATGGAGAGAGCGAAGTTCAGCAGGTAAGACATGTCTTTATAGACTTGTGTAGCTGTGGGACAGGGCACAGGGCGGGGCACGGGGCATGACACTCTCTGACAGTACCCAGTAGAGGGTTACCTCTTCCTCTGTCCTATGTTCATGGAGTCTACTGCATAATGGTGACTCTGACAGCTCAGGTGCTTAAACATTGTGAGTGGTTCCCAGCTGTTCCTGGTCTACCTTGGAACCATTTTCTTTTCTCATGAATAACTTTGAATTCCCACATGTAAAAATAATGAAATGTTTTATCCAATGCAGAAAATAAGCATCCAGGCTTTGGAATCAGACTCCTCATTTTGACATGCACATGAACTCTTTGGTCATGGCAAACAGTCCCCTCCCCTCCTTTTGAGTGGTAGCGGATGAGCGTTATGTAAAAGAATTCTAATAGCTTCCTGATTCTTCTAGAAAGTTTCGTGGGACCTTTAAAGCTTTAGGACAAAGATGAGAGTGGTGGCCATCCCCTCCCTTACTATGCACACAGCCTGGATTTTCACCTTCTGCTTTGTTACATATTCCAGTCAAGTCTCAAATCTACAGAGATATTTCAACTTCAGGTGCTGTGTGGAAGAAGGGGTGTGAGGTAGACACTTCTGATGATGACGTGGGCAGGCCACTGAGAGCAAAGTTGGCTTATCTCTGTGGAAGAAGGCTCTGGCATGGAAGCAGATGCTGCACACGGGCTTCATGCTCCTTTTTCTTTTCCCTTTCTAGAATTTTCCCCCCTTTCTCTTTTCCCTTCTTTATCTTCTCTCAGTGTTCTGTGCAGTCATGATACCAAAAGGCCAGATTCTGTTTGTTTATAGCTCGCTGGCAGTGGGTGCTCTGTCTCCTGCATTAAGACATGCTGTTGGGGAGTTTGAACATAAATAATTAGCGGGTGCCCGAGAAGAGTGGTTAAAGAGGAGACGGCTTTAATTTCAGTTAAGCCACCCACTTCGTTCCAGCCTGACTGTGGACAAGTAACTTGAGACTAGGTTTGAAACTTCAGTGTGAAAACAGAACCAAGCTACAGACCAGGATGCAGCCAAGGGCTTGTGCAGAATAAAAAGACAATTATAAAGTAATGCATAATGATGTAAACACTGAGTTCCTCCTGTTCTTTTATTCATGGAGACAGCTTGACCCCATCTGAGCTTTCAAAGTGCATTCTCAGAAGAAAGGCTTTGCACCAGGGTGAAGTTCTAATAGGCTAGTTATTTGTTTACAATTGAGCGCTGTGAGCTAAGATCAGCATTTCCTGTTTATGGCAGGGCAGGTAGTCAGTTTAAAGTGGCGATGCAGGTCTTGCTTTTTTCTTAGTTTAGCTAATTTTTAAGGATGGATAGCCTGAAATCGCAGCGGTGTGCTACACTGAGTCTTAAGTTTAAGACACTTCAGAATCATTAAATCTAAAAGACTTGTTATGGACTACGATTTCTACACAAAGCCTTCTTGTTAGAGGAGACATTTTTGGTACACAGCCGCTATATGATAACCCTTTAAAGAATGTGATCTGAGATATCAGGTTAAGCCTCTTTTCTTGAAGTAACAGATACAGGTTCTTACATGAGCTGTTTCCGAACGTGCAGCTGTTTTGTGTTTGGGGGGTGACATCATTGCTAAACCGGCTATGAGCAGGCTTGGAAACCTTCAATATAATTGTTAGAAATTACAGCAACTGATGGAGCACTTACAGAACACTGGCAGGAGGCTATTTCCATATATTTTGGCCAGAGAACCTTCAGAAGAAGACTGTCCTACTAAAGAGGGGGAAACTGAGGCCACGTGAAGCAGAGGAAGTCACCTGTACTCTTATGACTGTTGAGCAGGAGAATAAGGTTTTGGAAATAAGTGTGACGGAAACACATGTTGACTATTCTTTTTAACCATTTACTTAATTGTGTGCTTTTAGTCAATGCAGACATCTCTGCTAAACTATCATCACCTGACAGAGAGGTCCCCATCTGCTCCATGTGCCTCCTCACTCACTGACTGTCAAATCGGTCTTTCCTAAGCTGAACCAAGATGTACTTTTCTTTAACTGCTCCAGTGATTCTTCCCATCCCTTCCCCCCTCTTCCAAAGCACCCCAGGCAAAGAGGGTCTTATGTCTTCTCTCTAAACAGGAGACATTATTATTTCACCTAAAATATAATATACACGAGTCCTGCTATTTTTCTTCTATATCATGAGTTTTAGATCATTTCAGCACTGTAATCTGGTTTTTATTACACAATAATGAAAGTGTATGGTTGCCTATTTACTGAAAGATTTGTGCCTTCACTGAGATGATTCCCTTATAATTTTCTCCATTTTATAGAAAAAAGAGATTCCTGATTAAAAAATGCTTATGAATAGTGGCTGCTGAGCTGCCAGAGCAGGTAAAGGTACTTGCGCTGTTGGCCTGACCTTTTGAGTTTGAGCTCCAGAACCCACATAAAGGTTGAAGAAGAAACCAACTGTACCACAACACAAAACCTATAGCACGGATCCTACTTGGTCTTATAATAAAAACCCGGAGCCAGATATTGGGGGCAAAGCTGCAAGATCAGAGAGACAGAAGAACAAGCCACAGCCATTTCTCTCAAATTCTCAGAGTCTGAAGCCACTTTATATTTTTTTTCTCTCCTCTGCCATATCACTTCTTGTTTCAACTTTCCTAGTGCTAGGATTAAAGGTCTGTGTGTTCCCAAGTACTGGGAGCAAAGGCATGGGACCCAAAGTGCTGAGAGTAAAGGTATGTGTCATCACTGCCTGGCTCTGTTTGGCCTTGAACTCACAGAGATCCAGACTGATCTCTGCCTCTGCCTTCAGAGTACAGGATTAATGAAGTGTGTCACCACTCTCTGATTATGGCTAAATCTGTGGCTGGTTCTGTCCTCTGATCTTTAGGCAAACTTTATTAGATACACAACATATCACCACACAAACCAAGACCCCCCAGCCCCTGTCCACAGTAATAATAATTAAAGTAATTATTATTATTTAAGCAATTAAAAACTCTGAACCCTATGATACCAGACAGTGCCGAGGATAAAATCTGCAGGAACATGTTCATCTGTTCATCTACCATGATTCCTCCTCCTCCTCCTCCTTCTCCTCTTCTTCTTCTTTTTTAAAAAAAATACAGGATTTTGTTTTTGTTTTAATGTACATTGGTGGTTTGCTTACATATATGTCAGTGTGAAGGTCTTGGATCCTTTAGAAGTGGAGTGAGAGACAGTTGTGAGCTGCCATGTGGGTGCTGGAAATGGAACCCGGGTCCTCTGAAAGAGCAGTCAGTGCTCTTAACCACTGAGCCATCTCTCCAGCTCCATGATTCCTCTTCTATAAAACATTCCCCACCACGGTCATCCACACTTTCATCTCTTTTGAATTTCAGAATACTAGTAACTTAATAATCTGTCTTTCCAAAACCTTGTAAAATGTATCTAATATGTAAAGAAGTTGTAAAGCCTAAAAGGTATGTTCTAAGGAAATACGTTAATAACAAATATATCAACCTGCCACAAAGAGGAGCCTACCCTTTCTCCCAGAGATTATTGTCCATTACACAACCCTAGCCAGCTTGGAACAAACTGTGTAGACCAGGCTGGCCTCTAACTCACAGAGGTCTGCCTACCTCTGTTGCTTAGTGTTAGGCTTAAAGGGGCCCACTACTATATCCTGCTATTCTCATATTGATTAATCATTCTCTTGCTTTGTTTGATGTTTTGGTTTGCCATATACATATTATTCCCTGTCTTAATCAGAGTTTCTATTGACGAAGCAAAACACCACAACCAAAAAGCAAGCTGGGGATGAAAGGGTTTATTTGGCTTACACTTTCTGATAGCTAATCATCATTGAAGGAAGTCAGAACAGGAACTCAAACAGGGCCAGAACTTGGAGGCAGGAGCAGATGCAGAAGTCATGGAGAGATGCTGCTTACTGTCTTGTTCCACATGGCTTCCCCAGCCTCCTTTCTTACTAGAGCTCAGGACCACCAGCCCAGGGATGGAACCATCCCACAATGGGTTGTGCCCTCCCCATCAATAACTCAATAAAATTTCTTTAAACTAGATCTCCTCCTCCTCCTCCTCCTCCTCCTCCTCCTCCTCCTCCTCCTCCTCGTCCTTCTTCTCTTGGAAGGAAGTGGTTTTGTTTGTGTGTGTGTTTGTTATGCTGAGACAGAGTTTCTCTGTGTAATAGCCCTGGAAGTCCTGAACTCATTGAAGATTAGGCTGGCCTTGAACTCACAGATATCTACCTGGCTTTGCCTTCCAAATGTTGAAATTAAAGGCCTGCACCACCCTGCCCACATCTTGTGGAGACGTTTTCTCCTTGAGCCTTCCTCCTCTCCAATGACTCTACTTTGTGTCAAGTTTTCAAAAAATTATGTACACCCCCAAATTAATTTTTAGCATGGCTACTTTTGTTCTTTACACAAATTTTAAGTATTGTTTCTATTCTGCTTTGGCTCCTTTAGCTGTTTAGGGGCTCTGATACATCTACAGTTAGCTTCATTATAATGTTTAATTCTGTGGTATGGCAGAGCATTGTCATTTATGGAGCTGCTTTATAATGGTTTTTTTTTTTTTTTGTTCACATTTCCGTACAGTTTGGATAGGCTAAATTTCTTTAATCACAGGACCTTTTTTCTGCCACTCTTTCAAAGCTAGAAGAAAGGACCGTGTGTCCTGGTAGGGCAGGGAGGGGCTGTTCTCCACTGAAAAATCACTTTCCAAGCCCAGTGTTGAATTTATCTAGAGAATGACAAGCTACCTCACAGTTGTAGCCTTGGATTGCTCTCCTAAGATAGAGTTGCTGATTTACTGAGGTACGTCCTGTTCAATACTTGGTAATTTCTGGGTTTTGTCTTTGTCCAAGTTGCAGTATCTAAAATAAGTTAGTTGAAGTGACCTTTTTTTGCATATTTACAGTGTGTGTTTCTGATTGTTTTCATTCTGAGTTCAGAATTTCTTTCATGCTTGCTAGGCAAGTTCTGTGCCACCTTTTGGTGATTTGCTGTTGTTGCTGCGAGTCCACTAATACCATTTCAATTATTTTAGAAATGTTGTACTATATATTCTAAACCAGCCATACTAAAAGAGAAGACTCTGGGAAGATAAGATACTTCATATCCATGCTATCTGGTCAACCAGCCACTCACCTCTTGTGACTCTCTATTACTTGAACTGTGTCCAGAGATTCTGACTGGTTAAATTTAAATTTTTACTTTACTTTAATATAGCTATACTTGCTGTGCCTTGTGTATTTAGATTTTGTATTTTCTCCCACCTTTCAACTTTTCCTTTCATTTTAATATAGCTATTATAGAAGTAAAAATTTTAGTCAGTTTTTAACGCTCAAAAGGTGAAAGTGCTTGCTGTCAGGTCTAATGGCCTGAGTTCCATCCCTGGGACCAATCAGAATGACACATCTTTATAGTGTACAGAAAGGTCACTCCACAACATTTCCCCCTTTTTTGTCTAAATAAAAAGGAAAGGTTTTAACTCTAGCATTGTAAAACTACATACAATAATAAGAATTGTCAAGTATTTTCTAAATAAAAAAGGCATTAACTTTAATAAATAAAACCATTATAATGAGAAAAATTATCATGAATTACATTCACAATGTCTAGTCCATTTGTATTTGGCAGACAAGATTTATATAATCTTATCTTGATGAATTTGAAGTTTTATGCCTAAAACATTTTCTATTATAACTTTTATTACCGTTTTAAAACTTATTTTAGACCTCAAACACATTTTTAGATAAACAATTTAAGCTTTTGTCTCTTATGTAAGTTTCTTCTTTGTATTTGGTAACAAGGAAACTATAAAACTACAACTATTTAGTCTTCAGTCTCCATCTGATACCCAAGAAGGATGAAATATTACCCGAATAAACAGGAAGTGCAGAGCAAACAACTTCCAAAACTTTACAGAAAAAGCTGGCTGCCTAGACAGTCAACCAAGGTTTCTCTGCAACATTGGGAAATCCATCTTTGGCTTACAGGCCTAGAATATCAGATAGAGTTTTCTTTGAAGCAGGAAATTTTTGAAGGACTGTCCCACCTTGTCTTGGTAATGTTCAGCAGTCACTTTCTTTTTGTGTTTTACTTGTCCAGTTTGGACAGCATACTGTCAGCAGTTGAGACAAAGGCACTTTCTTGCCCAGTAGCTAACTTTTGACACAAAGAAAGCACACTCCATATGAAGTTGGATGAAAGGATCTTTCTAGAACCTTGAGAACATACCTCACATGATTATAAGTTTAATTGTTAGAGATTACTTTCAACCTGTATTTCTTTATTATTCTAAATAGCTTTCAAGGACTAGAACTTACATTACATTTAAAAATAAGCAGCATAGGTACAATGTCTTAAACAAGAATTAGAAACACATAATACAGTATAACAAAAATAATTTTAAATTTGTATCATTATACAAAATTCATATCAATGAAATGTATTTGATACTATTGTTTGTTCCAAAGTACTCAACAACCTACCCTTTAATTGCATCATCTCTAAACCATATCCCCCTACACCTTCCCTTCAGAATGAGATCCTGGAATCTAATCTCCTTCATCTAGCCTTTTTCCTGACTATGATCAATAACAACTTGTAACTACCCTCTTTAAATGATGATAAACATCCATAACTCACCAAATGACCAAAAACCATTTACCCTACCTCTTAGCAATGTGGATGTCATGTGTTCTAGACTGCTTCCTGTTGTCTGGGGACAATGACAGCCTTAGGGAACACTGATAACATTAAGATAATGGCCAAGTCCTGGAGAGCTAGGTGTTATCTGGGCTCAGTATGATGAGAAAATGTAGGGTTTATCTAAAGTCTGGCTGGTGTAGACTATGAGGCTGGACCATCTCAGTAAGCAGCCTTTAAGCTGTTCTGAATGTAGAGCTCTGAAGAAACTACAACAGAGTCATTCTGAGATGCTGGATCACCTAGTCCCCCTGTTCTCATGGTGTCTGGTCCCCTTGCTCTGAAAACAAACATACATAACAAATTAACATAATTATGGAATGTGCAGTATGCACAAGTCAGTTAACTTTTTTGTTTTATGTTTTTTTTTTTTTTTTTTTAAGACTTTATTTATTTATTTGCCTTGGTGTTTTCCTGGAACTGGAACTACAGACAGTCGTTAGCTGCCATGTGGGTGCTGGGAATCGAACCCGGGTCCCTTGGAAGAGCAGACGGTGCTCTTAACCACTGAGCCATCTCTCCAGCCCCCTGTTTTATGTTTTAGCAGCAGATAAAAGGCATCTGTCAACTTTATAAGTTGATTTAGACTATATAGTAAAACTATAATATAAATTTCTATCCATTCCATATGAAGGATGTAATAATAAGTCATGGGAACTCTGTAGCCAACAAATTTACCATGTCTCATCACAGAGCAGTTCCCATGCAGAACTATCAGCTTACATGTTACCTGTCCTGTAGTCTTCCTTGGCTTTCCCATGTCCCATGTCTATAGCCAAGATACTTAGGAGATCTCCCCCAGTCAAATATGATCTCTATTAACCTGGAGGGAATCCACAGCCTTTTGTAACCTCTTCCCCAAGATAATATGTTTAATTTTACCTCCATTTTAAAGTTAAGGAATGTTCGATGAATATAGGTTTCTTTAATTCAGCACTCCCTTCCACTATCCAGTATCTCTCAGCCTGTTCATTAGTATTCAAAAAATTCAAAATTAACCAAGTATCATATGTGATCCAAATTCCCTGTGTTTTATTTTCCATCCTTATGTGGATTTTTCTATTTTTTAAGTTACTTTTCATCTTTTAAAGACTTTATTATTTTTAAACTATTGATTTTTTTTTATGTCTGTATCATTTATTTTTCTTAAGAGTATACACATTGTTAAATACACTGTGATCTATTTGGAGCTTTTCTTCCATTTGAACCAGCTTTACTGGGTATCTGTATGTAACCTTTTTTTGTCTACATTAGCAAAACCTTAAACTGCCTCGCAGATTAGCTCAGGCGAATTGGCAGCTCAACCCCACAGGCAGTGGCCAGGAGATATGTCTCTGTACCATTGCCCCCATGAGAGACTGCTAGACTAGGAAACAGAGTTTGGCTTTGTTTTTGTGTGTTTGGAACCCCCTCCCCCTTTTTTTTTTAACATTTTCTTGGTCTTATGTGGAAATAACCATTATCATGTTGGATTCTATTTGTAGTTGGTCTTTTTGTTGGGACCTTCAGCTCCCCACACACACAAACATGGGGAATAATGAAAGTTTGGCTGATAGCTTAGGCTTGTTTCTAACTAGTTCTTATATAACTTTACCCATTCTATTAATTTACATTCTGTCTTATGGCTTTATTATCTTATCTCAGTATTGGCCATCTTGCTTGCCTCTCCTGGGATCTCAGGATTCATATTTCCAGCCTCCTCTCTGCCCAGAAATCTTGTCTGGCTATTGGCCATTCAGTATTTTATTAAAGCAATCAGAATGACACACCTTCACAATGTACAAAAAGATTATTCCACAGCAATTATTATTAGATTTAGTTTAATTTTGTGTGTGTGTGTGTGTGTGTGTGTGTGAGAGAGAGAGAGAGAGAGAGAGAGAGAGAGAGAGAGAGAGAGAAAGCATGTAGTGCCCATGGAAGCCAGAGGCATCAGATCTCATGCAGCTGGAGTTGTAGGTGGTTGTGAGCTGCTTGACATGGGTGCTGGAAACCTGATGGGGAACAGTACTCATTCTTGAGTTCCGAGCCTTTTCTCCAGCACATAAGTATACTTAAAAGAATTTTTTAATCAAATATTTTATTTCCAGGAGTATTTTACCTGCATATATGTCTGTGTACCACATGTGTGCTTTGAAACCAGAAGAGGTCATCAGATCCCCTAGACCTGGAGTTATAATTTTGAGCAAATATGTGAGTGCTGGGAATTGAACTCAGGTCCCCTGTAAAAGCAGCAAATGCTCTTAATCATTGACTTATCTCTCTAGTCCCTTGTGGTTATATGCTATTATAACAAGTGTTGAAATCTGGTGAGGTAACACCAATCCTTCCATTTACATTTCTTGGTTTCTTGTGTGGCTTCCCATGCTAGTCAGTCCTTGAGGCTCTCTGTACCTGGTGTCCAGCCTATCTTCAGAGCGGACCTTTAGGGTCTCCAGATCTTACACAAAGCCTATGAATGGAAGCAGATGGTGACTGGCACTGGATCTCTGCCTACATATTCTACTCTGAGGACACATCTCTGAGAATGCAGTGTCCTCCATAGTAGTTTTATTTTCAGTAATCCCACTGTCCTGTTCATTGTAGAGACAATTATAATTGATTGTAGAGTATATGTGGGAAGAAAATCATGGGTTGCTTGTTCAGATTATTGACCTTTCTTCTCAGAAATTTTTTTTTTAAAGACAGAGTCTCAAATCCTTGGTGACCCCAAATGTGCTTTGTAGCTGAGGTTGACTTTGGAGTAATTATTCTTTTGCTTCCCCATCTAAGTGCTGGGATTACAGGAGTGTGTCATTACACTCGGTTTTATGTAGTACTAGGAGTTGAACCCAGGGCTTCATGCATGGTACACAAGCAGTTTACCAACTGAGTTATATCCCTAGTTCCTTTGCTCTAGTTTTTAACTCACATTCTGTTTGGGGTGCAATGATGTTTATACACATGTGCAAGTGCACACACATATTCTCTTTTTCTCTCCCCCTCCCTCCCTTCCTTTCTCCCTCCCTCTCTCCCTCTCTCCCTCCCTCTCTCTCCTAAAATCCTGTCATACAGTCTCTATCACTTTTCCTTTAAGAAAACTAAAGCCTATGGGTTCTTGCCATCTGTTTTTGCTAATAAGATCTTCTTGAGAGTCACATCTTCTTTGTACACATCATGGAACTTGGCAGGAAATCTAATGTGTTGTTAATATCTTTGGTTAAGAGAGCAAAGTAATTAACACTAATAAAAAACATTTCATGATTGTTTGACTTTACCACAAAATTCTCTATGGTGGGCTGTTTTTCCTGCTTTTACCCATTATGACTTTTGCATTAACCCTCAGAGCCTGGGTCTAAATTGCTTAACAGTTTGTTTTACGTCTTTGATGAGTTTGCTGTATGCAGTTTTCTTGCCAAGAGACATGGCAGTGGTGGCAGCCTCAAATGGAGAAAGTTCCACCCACACATTCTTGCAAAGAGCCCCTACCATAGATGCATGCTTTGAGTAAGTCAAGACATAAAGTTATATGCACACATAAGGGCATTATGTGAAGTTGAATCTGAACCAAGAAAAACAAATTTTTGAGCAAGGGGCCCCAAAAGTAGCAAAACAGACTCCCTAAGGACAAAGCGGCGAAGGAGAAACACGGAGACAGAGGTTCTGAGATGCTGCCTTCATCTCCCAAAGGAGCCAAAGCCACCTTGGACTTTCTTCAAGTCTTTTGTCAATTACTTCTGTAATTATTTATATTAATAGTTGACTTAACAAAATGGCAAATACTCTTCTCATTATTAATAATTCAGAAGTTGTTTGGTATCCGGCATCTTTGGTTTTAGAGGACCGCAGAGATCTTTTCCATGGACAGCTGTGGGGAGTGAGCCTTGTATTCAGGAAGTGAACCTGACATTAAGGCTGTCTGTAGGCAGCTCTACCCCCTCTTCAGTTCACTTTGTCCTTCAGGATCTTACCCATCCAATGGAAACAGCCTATTCTTTTGCATTATAAACACAGGAAACCACTTTACCCTCCATCAACTGTCCCATTTCTGTCTTGAAAGCACACCTCCTAGCCCTACAATTGGCCCTATTTAAGGTCAACCATGGCATCCAGGTCACTAATTCTCTAGTCTTCATTTACATAACTAACAGGACTATGAAACAGTGATCTGTCATCTTTTAAACAATATGTTATTTGTTTTTATTTCATATGTATGAATGTTTGCTTGCATGTGTATATGGCATGTGCTTGTAGAATTCAGACGAGAGTGACAGGTTCCCTGACCTGGAGTTGGCATTCGTGAATTACCTGGAGGATTCTGGGAACCAAACTGAGGTCCTCTGTAAAAGAATCAGGTGCTCTTGACTGCCCAGCCATCTTTTTAGCCCTTCTCATCTTCTTGAGTGATCTGTTTGAACCGTGGGTTTTCAGGGCAACAGTTTGCTTCTTTGTTGCTTTGCATGCTTCCTTCCTTGGAGTTCAGCTGCCTTGTTCTCTAGATGCTTTTTGTTGTTATAGTTATCATCTGTTGTTTTAGACAGGCTGGCTGTCCTGGAATCACTCAGTAGATCAAGCTGGCCTCAAAGTCATGGAACCTCCTGCCTCTGAGTAATCCGGAGTCCTGGCATCAAAGGCAGACACCTCTAGGCTGGACTCTCGTTTTCCTCTTCCCTGGTGCATTGTTTCATAGCACATGGATACTGACTACTGTGAAAGTAATTCTTTCTCTTTTACATTCTGAAGCAATAAAATTGGTGTAATTTTTTTTTTCATTTATTGATTGATAGAGCTGAAGAGATGGCTTAGCAGTTAAAAGTAGTGCCTGCTCTTCTGAAGGACCAAGGTTCAATTCCCAGCACCAACAAGGCAGCTAACAACTGTCTGTAACTCCAAGGTCTATCACCCTCACGAATACATTCAGGCAAAATTCCAATGCAAATGATATAAAAATAAATAACTAAATGCTTGATAAAATCGATCCTAGCATCATGCAAATATTTATTTGTTTTTTTTTTTTTGTGGAAAGAATTTGGGTTATTCTGTGTCTTTACTAGATTTAGGGGATTGGCTTGTACTTGTGGTCTTCTGATTATTTTATGATTTTTTTATTTCACCTTGTGTCAATTTTATTTAGTAAGTTAGTTGATTTTTTTCCTTCCGTTAGGCTTTTTGTCCATTTAAGCTCGCAAATTTGTTGGCATAAATATATTTATAACATTCTTATCTTTATAACTTTTTAAAGATTTATTTATTTTATGTAGGTAAGTGTTCTGTTTGCAAGTATGCCTACACACCATAGGCATATCCAGTGCCCATAGAAGTCATAAGAGAGTTTCTGGAACTAGTCTTTTAGCTAGTTGTGAACTACCATGTGGAGGTTGGGAACCGAACCAGGTCCTTCGCAAGAACAATAAGAGCTTTAACCACTGGGCCATCTCTCCAGTCTCTTCCTTACCATTTTAATATCAAAAGGCTAGAAGAAGAACAACAGAATAAAATTGAAGCATTTTTCTAATTTTTGTTTATTAATTAAAAACTCAGGAGTCAGATACTGAGGTAAGAACCTGATTGGTCAGCAGAATTGTGGAGAAGTGACCAGTGACCATCTCTTTCTCTCTTCTTCCTCAATCCAAAAGGCCTGTCCCTATAGTTCCTGTGTATCTCTGTATGTCCTGTGTTCTACAAAACCTCTATGGCCAATTTTGTTCAGCTAGTAGCTAGCTCTGTCCTCTGATTCAAGATAAACTTTATTGGCAGTTTTGGCAGTGTCAGAGAGCAATCAAAATAACCCCACAACACAAAATCAGTAACATTGGCCTAGTCCATTGAGAGGCTGATAAAACCAATAAACTTTTAGCCAGAGAATGAGAAAGAATAAAGAAATAAATTAATTAATCAGCCATTTTTTAAAAAGTGGACTTGGCTTCCTTAATTTTCTTCTATGTGCTTTCTGTTTCCCAGTTTTTTATTTCTGTGTCCTTATTTCAACATTGCTCTTTTGGCTTTTTTTAGCTTCTTAAGTTAAATATTAAGAAACTGATGTTCTGTTGCTGTTTTTTTTCTTTTTCTTTTCTTTTTTTTTTTTTTTATTTAAATACTTCCTCCTCTGTAGAAGCTCTGAGGGTTATGTAAGTTCCTGTAAGTGCTTCTTCGGTTACCTCTCAGGGCTGGAGGTGGCATGTTTTATTCTTGGTCAGCTCATCTAGGTTGACTGCCCATTCTGTGCTCTATTTTGGTGAATACACCTGGTGAATACAACAGCTTGGCCTTCTGCACCTGTTAGGCATTCTTTCCTATGGGATTAAGTTGATTGTTGGCACCATTCAAATCATTCATCTTTGAACTAAGTTTTGTTTTGTTTAACCTTATTGTTTACTGAAAACAGTGCTAAAATCTCTATTGGTAGAAGTGTGTGTTTTTGCTTTTAATTTCTGTCATATGCATATTGAGAATTATCATTGTCTTCTTAAATTATATGTTGTGGCAACTGGGAAATGTGATTCTTTTTTCCCCTAGGGCAGGTTCATCCTAAAGTCTGTCCCCTGATGTTTATGCTGATATGACACCCCCACCTCAAGCCCTCAAGTTACTTGTCCTTTGCTTATAGTGCCATTTCATAGGCATTTCTTTTTCTTTCTGTTTTTTGGTTTTTGTTTTTGCTTTTTTTTTTTTTAAAAAAAAGAACATCATAGGGCTGGGTGAGATATCTCAGCGGTTAAGAGCACTGACTGGTTTTCCAAAGGACCTGGGTTCAATTCCCAGCATGCACATGGCAGCTAATGGCTGTCTGTGATTCCAAGATCTGACACTCTTACACGTGCATTTAGGCAAAACACCAATTCACATAAAAAAAAATAAAAATAGGGGCTGGAGAGATGGCTCAGCGGTTAAGAGCACCGTCTGCTCTTCCAGAGGACCTGGGTTCAATTCCCAGCACCCACATGGCAGCTAACAACTGTCTGTAGTTCCAGTTCCAGGCAAACACCAAGGCAAATAAATAAATAAATAAATAAAGTTTAAAAAAAAATAAAAAAATAAAAAAAAATAAAAATAAATATTAAAAAATTAAAAAAAACCACAATGACAAGTGTTTACTTTTAATTCTAATAGATACAAATAAAATGTATCTGTTAAAGGAAACATTATGGGTGATACTGATTTTTAAAAAACCTAACATAATTTTTTTTTTTTTTTGCACTTTTGGTTTTGAACACAAGGTTTTACACTTGAAGTCCAGCCTGGCTTGGTACTCATTGTGTGTCCCAAGCTGGCCTGTAACTCATGGGATCCTCTAACATCTTGGCCTCCAGTGTGCTGGATTTACAGATATGTACTGCCAAGTCTGCTCACATTTCTCCTTCTAAATGAGAGTTTGCGGAGGTGGGGTGTGGGGAGGATGGGAATAGGGGGATGGGAGTAGTATTTAACCATTTCACATTTAAAGATAGTGGGACTATTGGGTTGGGGTGAACAGTTTCCTTCATTTCCTTCCTTTTTGTTCCTTCTGTGACCTCCACCCTCTTTTGATTGTTATTTAGTTAATTTGTGTGTGATGCTAGGGACTAAGCCCAGAGCCTTATGCACACTAGCTATTGTTATATTACCACTAAGCTTTATCTCTAGCCCCAAGCCTTTAAATTAACATAAAGTCAATCTATCTCAGCTTTTCACTTACATGTCTTATATATTTTTAGGGGAAGTGTACTAGAAACTTTAATACATACTTTTAATTTTTAGCTTGCTAAACATTAGTATTCTGCCTCTCACAAAACTTTTACCCTTGTAATTTTGTAGGTCGGTTGCCACACCCTGCTCTTAGGCTAATGTTACCTGTTTTATGTTAGACTCTTCAGAAGATAGCTATGCTGCTTTTCCCTAAAGCTGCTGTATCCAAAAGCGTTGATGTCAAAAAGAGAAGACCTTGTATATTTACATGTATCATGTTCTTCATTTCTCTCTGAAGGCACTACCTGATGATGTCCAAAGAACTTCCTGTAATTTTTACTATAGTGCAGCCACTGCTGCATTCTGAAAAATTTCCTGCTTCTTTTCTATTAGATATGATTAACTCAAACCAAATCCTGGGAAGTGGAGCAGTTCAGCTGGCAGGCGGGTCACTCACCTGTTCTTACTGCTGTGACCCGTACCTGGGTACCAGATGGATGTCCACAGTGGGGGGAGTGGCAAACCAAATGCTGGTTTGACTTTTTCTTTAAAAAAGTGTTTATTTTCTGTGTTTGAACTTGAGTATATGTACTACTTGTGTGCAGGTGCCCAAACAGGCCAGCAGAGGGCATCAGATCCCCTAGAGCTTGAGATAAAGGCTGCTGTTTGCCTGGGTTCTAGAAATGGAACTTGGTCCTCTGCAGGAACAGGTTCTCTTCACAGCTGAGCCACCATCGCATCAGCTCCACCCCCACTTTTCTTTGCATGGTTTTAGAGGTACTTGCCTTAGCTTTCAATCATAAATCAGTGAAAATTGTTACCCTATATGTTTTTGTTTTATTTTTCTTTCCTCTGGTTAGTCTCCAAGTTTTCTTTTTCCTCCCTCCCTCCCTCCTTCCTTCCCTCCCTCCCTCCCTCCCTCCCTCCCTCCCTCCCCCCACCAGTTTGATTATGGCTGACCAAGCACAACAGTTCTTACATTTATTCTTCTTGGGGTTTTATCGTGTGGTGGTTGGTTTGTTTTGTTTTGTTTTGTTTTGTTTATTTACTTATTATGAACCTTCTGAATCTGTAAATGTATGTCATTCATCAAATGCAGGCATCTGGGGACATTATTCCTTCAGATTTCTTTTCGCTATGACTCTCTACTTTCCTAGATCCTGATTACATGGAACCTTGGTATTTTGCTCTTCTCAAGAACCATATGCCCCTTCTCCCTCTCCTCCTGTTTTTTCCTTTCCTTTCTAATCTTCACATTACATCACTTTTATTGTTCTGTACTTAAGTTAACCTTGACTTAATTCGGTAGTTAAATCTCTATTACATATGTTTCTAAATTTCAGATATTTTACTTTTCAGTCCCAAGATTACCATTTCTTTCTTTTAAATTTCTCTGCTGGTATTTCTTTTTTCACATTTCATAAGCATATTTACCTTTACAACTTGAACGTAATTATAAAAGCTACCTTAGATTCTTTAAGACCTTCTTACATCTAAAACGTTATTTGAGCTTGGTGGCACACATCTGTAATCACAGTACTCTGGAGACAGAAATGGCTCTCTGTGAATTCAAGGCCAGCCTGGTCTACATAGTGAGTTCCAGGACAGCCTACATATTAAGACTGTGACTCAGAAATTAAAAAGTGATTTATTAATAGTGTTTGCAGAGGTGATGGTGGCACATGGGCTACAGTGTACATGCAGATGCTGATTGCACCCTTGTGGAGTTGAAGTTTCCTTCCTACCCTTCAAGGCAAACTCTAGTCAAAAGGCTTTCATGCATATGCTTTCTTCTGTTGAGCCGCATTGCCTACCCTTAAACTTGTGAAGTCTGTCGTGGTGGCAGCTTGTTCTGAAAAGCTGGTCGCACAATTTTCTTGATAGGTCAAGAAAATACAAATTGCATCTTGGTTATTATGGAAAGAAAAATCTTTGGATTCTGTTGCTCTGAAGATTATTTTTGTGTGCTTCTCTGTTTTAATAGGCAGTTGACAATTCAGTATGTTTCATGGACAGCAGTTTAAGTATTTATATACACCTAAAGATAGGGTTCTACATACATATCTGGCCCCAAAGGTATCTCAACACATTTTTAAAAAATGCCTAGGAACACTTTTCTTAATTATTATTTGACATAGAAAATTTTACCTAAAGATATTCACTGAACCATACTTAAAAAGTATATGGCTTTATTATATATATATATATATATATATATATATATATATATATATATATATATATATATAATTGATACTACCACTCCAGATTTTTCTTCAGTGCAGTATAATTCCAGACGGAAACATCAAGGCAGTAAAACTATCCCACCTGCAGTTGGGATGTAGCACCAGATGTTTGTACTTCACATTTCACAGGGACACTGTTTGAAGGGAGTTACTCCAACTACCCACTCCAGGAATCTTTTTCCTTAAAGACGAGATTGTTAACTAAGAGGCAACCTGACCTAGTCAGCACTCTGTGGGCTAAACTGCCAGCGGCCAGTCCTGACCAGTGTAATGCTTCAAAATTTTAGAGCAGGTAGGAACTTCAGAGACCATGGAGACAAGACCAGTAAGGTTAAGGGCCTTTGGTCACCTCCAGTAGGAGATAAAGACCATAAAGGTTCTTAACATTTGAGGTAGAAAACTTGAGAATTCTGTCACTTACTATCTGGTTTTTGACAGAGTGTTTAACCTTTCAGGACCTATTTCCATTTTGCCTGTAAAACAGAGATAACTTTCTGTCATGAAAGCCTGTTGAAGACTCTGATAGGCACAGAGTAGACATTCAACATTCTGCTTCTAGATAGCAAATGGTGATGAGTGTTAGTCTAAGGGGAAACCACTGAGAAGGTTTCTTAGTTTTATTCCACAAGATGAGTTCTCTCAGGTGTAGCCTAGAAGAAAAGATTTGCAAACACTGAAGCATTTTCAAAAGAAGTTAATCACAGAAAGGCCCTGGAAGGGGCTCCTGGAAGCCTTAAATAACGGAGATTATAAATCTCAACCCAGGATCTATTGGCTTTTTCATTGGAAACGCTCCAGCACAAGAAGTTTTGATTATGCTAAAGCATGTACTGGACTATACAAAAAAAAGGTTGTGAGGCACTGCATGCAATGAAAGTACGGTGGTAGACAGTTTGCTTATGTTGCTGAACTATGTATTGTAACACAGGAAGAAAGAAGGCAAGCAGAAGCTATGCAGGGCTCGGAGGGTAGCCTAGTTCTGAGGATGCTTGCCTGGTATGCCTGGAGCCCTGGCCTCTATCAGTAGTATCATTTAATGGGGGTGTGGTGCTGCATATCTCTAATCTCAGCATTCAAGTGGTAGAGACAGGAAGATTAGAAGTTCAAGGTCATCCTTAGCTACACAGTACATCCATGGCCAGTCTGGGCTACATAAGACCCTGTCTAAAAGTAAAACTAGGAGGGGCTGCAGAAGACTGGCACTGTTGTCATTGAATCCTGGTGTCAGCTACTGAGTATTCATTGAAAATTGACTGGAGATAGTCTTGCATCATGGTAGCCACATTTCAAGAATCTGGTAGCTTTCAGGCTCTGGTTTCATATGTGATGACCCAGTAAAATATGCTCAAGACTCAGAAGTCCAGACTGGAGGAAACCCAGAGGGTTGCGGTGGGTAGATTCCATTATCTATCTATCTATCTATCTATCTATCTATCTATCTATCTATTCCTGGCTTAGTTCACTACCTTATCCAGATTCAACTGGCTGTATGCTGAATGTAAGCATTCACTGAAAGTTGGTGAAATGTGTGAATGAAAAGCACTGAATCTTTAGGAAGTTCAGAGAGGTTGATAGGTAGGCACCAAAGCCATTCAGATGGGAATTACCAATGAATTAGCTGCAGGCCAGAGCACACAGATGGTTTCCTGCCAACCTGAGCCCAGCACATTTGCCTGGTTAACTTGGGTTTGTCTTTCTCAGGTGGAAATTGGTCTAGGTCTGTTGAATTTCTACAGAGTCATTGAGAAAAACACACAGACTTCTTTTCTCAGGGGGGAAATAAAAGCTGCTTTTTTATTACTCTGTCATTATTCTACACCATCTTCTTTCTGCTCTGTTCTACCCCAATGTTTTTCTTCTGCTTTTCTGATGGCTTCTTTCTCCACGTTTCCTTCTCCATCTTTCCTGGTGTCTTTCTTCTAACTTCTTTATTTTTCCCTGACAGCTTAAATATCCCAGCAGAATCTTTCAAGTAATATAAAAATTACAATCTGGTTACATCCCATTTTTTTTAAGTGAAAGATTACAATGAATGTAAGTAAAAAACATGTTTCCACAGCCTTTGCATGACTAAGCATTTTATGTATTATAGGTTAAAAAAAAAAATCACCCCCAAGAACCCACATACAATTGAACATTTATCTTTGAAACTTCTCCTAGATCAGGAGCCTTTCAACCATAACGTTTACATAGGCAGTAGTTTTTATAATTGTTGGAAACCCAGGTTACTACTTTCCCTTTCACATATTAGAGTCCAGTTCAATTATCTTAACTAGCCATCCAATTCTTTGTTTCTTAGTTCCATGACATCAATTGTTTAAAGCTTTGTTTTAGCTATAATGTACACCGAAACCATTAACCAACATAAAAAAAACAAAAACAAAACAAAAAAAAACCCCTTGAGCTAAGTCCTGGGACTTCATTGTTTTTCTTACTCATTAACCTAAACCACAGTCTGTATGACTCCGCTCAGCTGCATGGCGCTTTCTTGTCCTTATTTTCTATACTTTGCAGCCTATGGTTTATACTGCCTCCACCTATATTAATTTCCCCCTAAACTGACCTCTATTATAATCTCTGACTACATTTGTTAAAAATTCTTAATCATTAAAGTTCTATTTAAATTGACACTATTGTGTAAAATCATTACTTCAATTAAACAGTACAATGTAAGAGAAAATTATCATCATCATAATCTACAGATAAAAATTCCCAGTTAAGGGCTAGAGAGATGGCTCAGAGGTTAAGAGCACTGCCTCCTCTTCCAGAGGTCCCAAGTTCAATTCCCAGCAACCACATGGTGGCTCACAACCATCTGTAATGAGATCTGGTGCCCTCTGGACACATGTAGGCAGAACACTGTATACATAATAAATGAATCTTTAAAAAATTCCTAGTAAAAAGGGATATTTTTATGAGATAATCACACTACATTAAAGGCAATGAGGATGTGTTATGCCCTTGCATAAGAATTTCCCGTTTGCCACCAGGGAGGCTGGACATGCTGTGAAGAGTGAGAATTTTAATGTCATATACAGATTTCGTGGGAACTCAGGTCGATAGCCTGGCTCCAGCACAGTGGAAGTGATAAGGGGTACTGCCCGATGGGCAGGAGGTGGGGGTAGGTCTTTAAAGACACACACACACACACACACACACACACACATCTATTCCCACCATGGCAGAAATAGCAGAAAAGTGGCAGCAGCAAATATGTAAAGGCACAGCAGTGCAGGAGACATTGTGGAGCCGAAGCCCTCAGACCCTTGCCTATCTGAGGTTCTCCCATCAGGTGGGTCCAACTCCTGAAGTCATTTGCCTCCTGCTGCTCCTCCAACATGGCCACAAACACACACATACACACCCCAATCCTCTTTTACTTTTTTTATTTTTGAGACAAGTTCTTCCTAAGTTACCCAGGCAGGTCTTTAAATTGTCACCTTCCTTTCTCAGCAATTTTTGTCACTAGTATAACCAAGGTTAATTTGGTTTGTAAATAATATAAACAAATTGTGATCAGAGGATTTTCATTAACGTTTGGATAAGTTATATATTTGTATGCTTATTTATTTTATGTAGGTGAGCTGATTCACACAAGCCACAGTCAGCAAATTTATGTAGGTGAGCTGATTCACACAAGCCACAGTCAGCAAACAGCTTTGGGAAGTCAATTCTTTCCTTCTACCATGTGGGATCTGATGATTGAATTCAAATTAGATGCCGTTACCCACCAGGCTGTCTTGCCAACTGTGGATGATGTTCATTGGAGGAAAAAAAAATGTATTTGATTCATACTCAAAAAATAAGAATTAAGTTTCTTCTAGAAATTAAACCCTGTATCTAGGGCCCCTGACAAAATAATTTCACTATATAAGACTGTAGGGAATGCAACGGATAGCTAGAAAGGAGTGTGGCCTGTGAAGAGGCAGATTCTAGGCATACCTCTGCTAAGTCATAGACGGGTGGCAAATTCAGCAACATTTGCTGATGACTTAGACTCTTGGTATTGTAGGAAGAAAAACTAAAACTGTACCCCAGACGCATTCAGTCAGGGGTTTGATAACTCTTGCCAAGCAGTCTCAAAAGTCACACCCCCAGAAGACAGATTCTCGTTTCCAAAATGATGCTCTTCTAGACTCCTAATAAAGGACAAATGAATACAGTAATTGACTCAAAGTTAATCCTATGGCATGTTGACAAGAAGTCCTTATTTAGCATGATAGTTTGTTCATAACATCCTGTTTCATATGAGTTATTAAAGTCTTATACAATCTTCTGATCTAAATGAATCTTCTCCTGACTAGGATTAGGACAAAAGCTCCAGGTAATTTCCCAAAGTCATACCTGGGTGAGGCCTTACTTACATGCCGTGTTTTAAACACAGTGGCATGCAGCTGAAGCTCACATTACCAGAAGGCTTGCTGACTTGCCTTGCATGCAAATTTCTTGATATGCTTTTCAAGTTTCTTTTTAAGAGAAAGAGTTCATTCTCTCTTGAGGGTCTCGGTCATCAAGCAATGTAAGATAAATAACATATCTAAACATTGTAAGTATATGATGAAACTTAGCTGCTGAGTGAGAGAAAGTCCAAGTTTAAATGCTCAGTTGACAAGGGTAAAACCATGGTGGCCAGCGCCGTCCATACTGTTAGCCACAGCCTTTTAGCTCTCATAAATCACAAGGCTGTACTGGGCCCTTATGAAGAAGCCGATATTACTAATGGGTTGTTCTGCAGGAACGTAAACAAGATATAAAACTGAAGGAAGTTCTTGATGGTCCTTTTGCCTTTCTTAACAATCCATCATTATTCCATTATTAACATAACCTTAAGACAGTTGGTTATAATTTCTGTCATTGTGGAATTTCTATTGGGCTGTTGGGTTTCATTTTGTTTTAAAATAAATATCTCCTAAATAAGAACTTTTAACTAATTGGGTGAGTGAAAATCCACAGCTGTTGGCCTCAGAGAGCATGATTGAAGTACTATGGAAATAGGCTTTTTCTCTCTCATGCAAAGAGATGGAGATGGCTTTGTATTATGGGTGCTTAGCTATGGGTGGTTAGGAAAACTTTGTTATGAGTTTTCTTGGAGGATGAGGCAGTCTGTAGGTATTGCTCAACTCTCCCAGAGGTATTCTCTATATTCAGGTTTGGCAATAATCAAGAACACTTGAGGTTACATCTCACTCAACTTCTCAGGCAAGGAAAAGAATCAGCTACATATGTCACTTGTAAGAACCGACACTTGGGAAGTAAGAGTACACTGCAATCTTGCTGATGTTTTAAGGAAAGTGTATTTGAAACCCATGCTCTGTATCCTTGTATATATTTGGAAGTTAAAATATGCTCAGATGCATGTGTGAAAGGTTAAATTCCTGTCCTAAATTTAGACTAGTTGACTTCAAGGACACATATTGTACATTAGCCAGTGTGTGTGTCTGCTGTTGAGCTAAACTGTGATAAGCCTGTTTACAGTGACTCATGCACATGGGTATTCATTCTTTTTATATAATATATTTCTCTGGGACATAAGAGAGCACCATGTAAATATATATTTACATATGTGCATGTGTATATTTAATTTATGCATGCTTGTATATGTGTATATGCACATTATATATACACACAGTATATTTGTTATTTACATATTTGAATATAGTAGGTCATATTTATACTTCTTATATATGCAGTGACTGTTCTTGGATATGGGACCAGGGCTTCAGGCAAGCTAAGCATAAGTTTCATAATTGAGCTGTATCCCCAATTTCTGTATTTTGGCAGACTTTCTTTTGGGATTACCAGCTCCCAAATAATGACATGGAGGCTTTTTATTAATTACAATAGTTGGCCTTAGCTTGCGCTTATTCACTTAGTAAGCTCTTATTACTTAAATTAACCCATTTAGTTTACATTCTTCCCCATGGCCTGTTACCTTTCCTTCATAGTGTATATCTGCTTCCTTCTGCCTCTCTTCTCAGAGTACCTGCCTCTGCCTGGAAGTCCTGCCTATTCTCTATTGGCCATTCCGCTCTTTATTAAACCAATCAGGTGTCTTAGGCAGGCAAGGAGAAACAGCGACACATCTTTACCAAGTTTGCTGAAAATATCACAACACCCATATATGCCACCTGTACCATCTCTAGGAAACACAGTTCTTATAAACACTGTGGCTACCACCACAGGTACAATTTAAAATCTTAGAACTGTAGTTTCAGATTTTTTTTGTGATGTTGTTTTGGCAGAAACACAAATGAGTGTGCTTCTCATTCATCTTACTCCTGCGCTTTGCTTCCTCACTGCAAGTAAAGCAGTACTGGGAGCAGCAGGCACCGATGGAGGAAACAGGCTGCAGCCAGGACAGAGGCTAGGCAAGGATGCCCAAGCCTTAACTCTGCTCCGGTGTGTGGAACTTCAGCCTTTTACCAAACCCTGTGACCCACACATGTGCCCTAACCTTCTCCCAGAGAAAGAACCCTGGCTTCACACTCAACCTTTCTATTGCTGTGACTCTTTAATATAGTTCCTCATGTTGTAGAGCCATAAAATTAGTTGGTTGCTACTTCATAACTGTAATTTTGCTACATTGTTATGAATCATAAATATCTGATGGGTGACCCCTGTGGGGGTTGTGACCCACATGTTGAAAGCCACTGAACTAGAAAGTGATAGCGTGTGTCATCTTCATTCTAAAGTCCAAGAAATTCACATCATGAGAAAAACAGGAAACAAGTTCATGCTGTGCCCAATTCTAACAGCCCAGGGTCGAAATAGTATTAGGAAATGTTCCTCACCCTCTAATTGTAACTCCACCCTCCACCCCAAAATGCCCTTCTAGAAATAAAATAACCTCAAAATTATTCATCCTAATTTAACCAAACTGCTACTTCCCCTAGGAAATAACAGCCTCAGATCATTTATGCAGAAGAATATAGAAACACACGCAGATCAAAACATACTCTAAAACTTGGCGAATGACTTAAGAACAAGGATCCCTTCCATCCCTAATGTTTTTGGGTACAATTGGAAACATTTTGGTAATAATAGGAGGGAATTAATTTCTGCTAATACCAGGAACCACTAAGTTTGCTTAATGTTTTTCCACTTTGGGCTCATGAAACAACATTTGGTATAATAAAATTGGTTTTATTAAAATGGGTTCCATGGCTTTATTTTACTATTAGGAGATGGGACAGCCAGGAATCATGCAGAAAGCCCTGTCCTGGGCATTGCCTTACGTGTGCCCCTTAGTGATCTTTATTCCTTTTCTGTGTTGCAAAGCCCATGTGGATGCTTCTGCTAAGTGATGCTGTGATGTCTTCCAACATCGTGTCTGCTGACCCTACCTAAGCCTGTAAGGTTTGAGCAGCGTATCCTATGGAAATAGAGAACAGATACACCAGAAGATCTACTCTGTCATCAGCCAGGGCATGAGAAGACCTAAGTCTGTGAGTCAGAGGATGATATTAGATGCAGTTGAAAAGGGAACCCACAGAACAGTTGAGATGATATAATAAAATCTTATATTCAGGCAGCTGTCCTCACCCTTCTGGTTTCAGAACCACATAGGGAAGGTTTCTTTCTACTGTTGGTTGATTGTAGCAAGTCTCTATAGGAGTAGTGCATTTCCCACCAGCAGCCAGTCAACATTTGTGCCTCATCTAAGGGCCAGTATGTGTGGTGGTGTGTGTGTGTGTGTGTGTGTGTGTGTGTGTGTGTGTGTGTGTGTGTGTGTGTGGAGGGGTGACTTAATTAAATATGATAAATCAACTTGAAACTCTAAATCAGCTCTTGTAGATTGTAAAGGCTGCTGCAGATCAGGAGCTGTTTGCCACCTCTGAGGTATCTTAAAGCTAAAAGCCTGGGATCCTTCCTATGCCTTCTTCTTACCTCCAAGGACACACGAGGAATGCATGTGCTGAATGTACATAATTCAGGCAAAATACTCATACACACATTTTTAACAGCTAGAGGCCTGGAAGTGATTTTTTTTTCCCTCTATTGAATGACATAAGCATATTACCAGTTAACTTCATTATTTAAGGGTAGCACCAGATGGGAGAGAGTTCCTAACTTTTAGGGTGGGCACAGCACACTAAAGACTTGGGTAAAATGAATATTCAAGGCTGATATTCTGCAACTGTGGAAATCAAATGTTTGCAAAATGTTCCCTTTACAGTTATTTTTATTTGTTTGTTTTTTTTTTTTTTTTTTTTTTTTTAAAGAGTATATAGCATGACACTGTTCCTCCAAGTACAGAAACAGCCTGGGCTGGACTGGGACTTCCATTCATTCATCTTCTGTGCTGGGGGAAATATAAGAGGCTAGATATTTACTTAATTGTGCTCAGCTACTCTTAGAGCCCAAATATCACTCAGGCCCTAAAGAAGCACAGTGTCATTTCCACTGGAAAGCAAGTCAGTGTATAAACTGATGACATGGCTTCCGTGGCATGGCTGAGGAGAAGGTTTTTATTGTAGATATGAGGGAAAACACAGCCAGAAGCATCTGAAAGAGTCCACAGCCGAGAAAGAATGTAGTAGACTGACATGATGCCGGGGGAGGGGGGGGCGCAGAGAGAGGAGGGGACCAAGAGGAAGACAAAGAGAGGACAAGAAAGAAAGGAAGGTATAAGAGAATGGATAGCTGAAATAGCAGGGCGACAAGGAGGATGGGAAGTTGTGGGAGGGATGGATGCCCATGTGCCGGAGAAGTTTGAGAAGTTTAGGTGGGGGAGAGGTGAGAATGGCGGTACTGTGGAAGCCTGGAGGATATGCTTTGGTATGCTTAGGCACAATAGATAACCATCTGTCCCTTCTGGCAGTGTTAAAGGAAATGGCTCCTTTGGTGGAAAGGAATTGGTTTCACAAATTCCCCAAAATGCTGGCTTTTTTTCTAACCACCAGGATTTGGGGCAATGGAGTTTCCCTTGGACCTGACAGTCAGAAGAGGTAAAGTGGGAACATGTAGATTCTTAAAATTTAGAGACAGTCCTTAAGACCATTTACCTAAGGCTAATGTTCCTTTATTCCCTACTAATTGACATTTGCTGACTAGCATTTAGTCAGGCTACTCTCAAAGGAGTGCAGGAAGAATCTTAAAATGCTCTAGTTCTAACCCTTCATTTTTATGCAGTAAACATTTTCTTTATGGTCCCTGCAGTGTACCAGGTTTTGACCTAGTTTGCTGGTAAAATTGGAATTGCTGCATTTGGTGGAGAAGGGCTGGGCTGGTGTGAAATCTCGGGCTCTCACAAGTACCCTCAACCTCTCCACCATCCCCAGCTCCTTTAGTGACCCCCCCCTTTACTTAGAATTCATCTGTGCTGCACTTAGTGTTTGTAATTATGCACATATATTTATTTGCAAAGCCCCAGCTTCTTAACCTGCAGGTCATGCAACTGAATATGGAGGTTGTGAAAATTTTGGCAACACTACACTGTTTCTGAATGCACAATGACCAAACATTAATTCCAAATCAAATGCTGAATGATTCCAGGGTATTTTTGACAACGCTTGCCTGCAGTATTTCAGTCCTGTGCAGTCTTTGGTTCTGAACGTGATAGGCATTCTCTGCACTGCATGTGTTGCTGTGCCATGCGTGCCAATGGATGCTCAGATTCAAGACTATTGTTATGTGCATTCTGCTCTTTCGGAAGCATTATGGTTTCATTATGGGAAACAGAGACTTTTTGCTATTTTCCTTCATTCTTCAGTTAGTACATATTGAGTTAGTTATCTTTGCAGTACCTTGTGTCTCAGAATATTTGATTGTAAACGTGGTTGTCTGAAGGCTGTAAGGTGACTCTGAATCAGAGTGCTGACTGTGCAAACACGAGGATTTGAGTTTGAATCTCCTGTACACACTTAAAGAACTCTGGGCGTGGCCATGTTTGCTTGTAACCCCAGCCCTGTGGAGAGGAGACAGTAGGTTCCTGGGAGTTTGCTGGCCTCCAGCCTAATCAAAATGAGAGGTTCAGGGAGAGACCTTGTGAAATAAGATGTGTTGTAAAGGTTTCTGGACCGTTTGGGCCGGAGGTTTAGACCTGGTCCGCAGCAGCTTTTGTCCCCAAAAGAAATGAGTCAGACACTTATATTAACTTCATACTGTTTGGCCCATGTCTCAAGCACATTACTAGCTAGCGCTTTCATCTTAAATCAACCTATTTCTATTAATCTGTCTGGTATGTGGCCCGGCCTGCGGCTCACCTGGATTCGTTACATGTTTATTCTTCAGGGGTCCGATGGAGACTGGCTAACTCCATCCTCCTTCTACCTGTCTGTCCTCTGATTCTCCACCCACTTCTACGGTGCTCCACATAGGCCAAAACAGTCCTTTATTTACAGCATTCAGAGAACATTCCACCACAAAGATGGACAGTGGTAGACACACACACACACACACAATTGTGACTTGAATTCTTTCAGAATTTAGGACAGAATTCTCAGCAATTTCTAAATAGCCCAAACACACTTCTACAATTATACACTGTGTATTTAAATGTAGTATTGATCTCAGTTGGCGACTATATAATAAATATAGCAGTTAACTGAAGAACATTGGCGTGCTCTGTATTCAGCATATTAAGAATTCAGCCGGCCTAGAGAAATGGCTCAGCAATTAGGAGCACTGACTGCTCTTCCAGAGGACCCAGGTTCAATTCCCAGCACCCACATGGCAGCTCACAACCATCTATAATTCCAGTTCCAGGGAGTCTGATACTTTCATACCAATGCACATAAAATAAAGTTAAATAAATTTTAGAAAATTCAGCCAAGACTTAATTATGTAAATTTTGTTATGTAAAAATCAGCATCATCCTAATATACGAGTTTGCTTTCATCTTTAATAAGTGGTAAAATTGTCTATATCAAAATTATATTTACACTAAAGAATTGTTTAAAAAAATTCTTTTAATCCTTTGTCAGCCACTATTTGATTTGTATACCTGTATTCCATAGCTTTGTAGTGTTAGCAGAAGCTTTTCTTGGGTAGAAAGGAGTCTTGAGGGGAAAATGTTTAATAGCTTGCTCGAAACAAGTATGTTTTTAGTAAGGGTAAGGAGGCCACTTAAATATGTCTTTCCTAAGCCACCGGTATTTTTCTCCTTCCTCCGTGGTTAATATCCTTTACAAACTTATTCCAGAAGTTGTGCAATCCCTTCATGTGTTGTGGTTTCTCCCTCCTGTCTTCTCAGCCTCACCGGTCTTTGTAAGGTCATCTTTTTCCTTGGGAAGAAGCAGGCTGTAAAACTTTGAGGCATAACCACTCACTTACTTCAGATGGGAAGGCACTCAGGGCTCCTGTTACAGGGAACAGTGCACCAAAGCCTGCTCCTTTCCCAGCTTCCTTTGCTGTGATGTGGTCCTTCCGAGCAGAATGGGGTGAACAGCCGGGCAAGAGCCTAGTGAGCTCTGGGGCTGATAACCTTGGCTTTCAGGAGGCTCGGGTGTGCACTGCAATGGCTCTCCAGGAAAATCTAACACAGACTGCTGCCCTCACCAGACCCATCATGACCTTTCAAGCAACCCAGAAAAGCTATTACTCTCAGCTTTTCCCTGAGCGCAGATGCCTCTGGCTCTCGGGCATGTCAGTGCTTGCCTTCTGGTTTTCCCATTGTACTCCTCCTAGCTCAGTGTCGGGGCCTGCCTCTCATAAGATCTGAGTATGTGACCCTGGAACCCAGACAGCCTCGCACATAAATCTTCTTGGTCCACCTGCAGATCATCTGTCACCAGCTCTTCTGCTTCTTCCTTGGTTAGGCTATTCTCACATGTCCAGCAGATGCAGGCCTCTGGAAATGAAGACTGACCCTGTCCATCTCTGTCTTAATCTGTCTTTCTCGTGTAGTCACTGCCTACAGCCAGGTTGTGCTCAACTGGGTAATTTCATGAGCCCTGAAGTAGTAATGAACAACCATGACATTACTATCACATTGTCTTAGTCATTTTCTGCTGCTGCAAGAGGAGACCACCGGCTGAATTAACTAAATAGGTTCCTAGTTCTAGAGCAATAATTCTTAACCCGTGGCACATGACCCATTTATTATTAACCCACCCTTTCATTTGGATCACTTCAGACCATTGGAGAAAAAAAAGAGATGTTTATATTATAATTCATAATAGCAAAATTACAGGTACAAAGTAGCAAGAAAATGATTTTTATCATTGGGGATCACTATACTAGGAGGAACTATATTAAAAGGTACACATAGCATTAGGAAGGTTGAGAACCACTGTTCTAGAGTCTGAGGTCTAGAAGCATGTCACCAGGTTCTTAATGTGGTTTTATTACAGGGAAGAGTAAGAAATCATGCGCTGCAAGTTAGCAAAGAGAGGAAACATTGAATTCATTATTCCTATCAGGAACCCACTCATCCACTGCACGTGATCCACTCTAAGTGGATTCTAATGCTTCACACTCTTACAGTGCTGGGGTAGCTAATCTTGGTTGTCAGATTGACACACCTGGGAAGAAGGAACCTTAACTAAGGAATTTCCTCCCTCAGATCAGACTGTGGGCCTGTCTGTGGGGCCCCTTCTTGATTGTTGATACAGGAAGTACCAGCCCACTGTGGGCAATGCCATCCTGGGCAGGTGGTCTTGGGCTGAATGTGAGCCTAGGGACAAGCCAGTAAGCAGAATTCCTGCCCTGAGTTGCTTTTGGCATTGGTATTTATCCCCACAATAGGGAAGCTGAGTGGGACAAATGGTAAATACATTTTAACATTCAGGGTTTTGGAAGGGCAGTTCAAACAGCAGAATAAACAGCTGGATATCTTTCTGAATTGGTATCCACTTTGAGGTGTCATGAACTGAATGTTTAGGCCTCACATTCATATGCTGAAGACCACACACACACACACACACACACACACACACACACACACACACAATAACATTAAAAAGTAGATTTTGGGGGGAGTGAAAAGGTTTAGATAATCTTGTGGGTATAAAGAAATGGTGAGATTAATGCCTTTGCAAGAAGAGCCAGAGCCAGGGCTCTTCCATGTGTTTGTAACAGAGTAGTAGTTCATTGGCAAGCTGGGAAGAAGGCCTTAAATAGAACCTTCCAGAATCCTCATCTTGGATTTCTCAGCCTATCCATGATTGACATAGTATATAGCATTTTACTACAGCAGCCAAAGCTAGAATAACAAGGCTCTTTCTACGGTAACTTGTGCTTCCTGGTACTTCAGTCAGATTGGAAAATAGGCAAGCTTCGAGCTTTCTGATTAGTTTGATGTGTGGGCAGTTTTGTGAAGATAAAATACATGCAGTAAATTTACCCTGTTAAGCCATTTCTAAGAGCTTGAATAAAAATGCACAGGGCAGCCATGTAAGAGTGTAGATTTGCTAGAATTAGTTTGTTTGTTAGCCGATTACCTTGAGTAAATCAGTCCACTGCAACAATATAGTACATAAGATATGTGAAGATACAATGCTAACCTGAGGAATAAAAGGCATGAGGTAAAGCCATGCTTTGCACACTGTTTAACTGTTAGGAAGCAATGAGTTAGTGCTAACTATTGTGGCATTACCATTTTGCTGGGGAAATGAGGTCCTCCAGTGGTAAAAAGGTCAACAGTGAGGTGGGGTATGTGTGGAACAGCTGCTGAGTCCCAGACAATTTTGGAAGGAGGAAACCCAATAAGGCTTCAAGAAAAACAGAGTTTAGGCGAGGGTGAGTACAGACACAAGTTTCATCATTTGGTCTACGGGATTTTATCATTTTCTTTCCTTTTTTATATAAAGGGAATTGAACAGGGATTAGGTCTGTTTCCTGCACCTATGTATCCCAAGCATGGGCAAGCCCTGAGTCTTGATTTCCTTATCTATAAGAATGACACAGAAAATACCTATCTTCTGTGTTATAAGTTACAAAGGGAACAGCTCACATAAAATACATTAAACATGGAAGAGTACAAGCAAGAGTAAAATTATGGTTAGATAAAAACACAGGGTCTCAGAAAACTTCTTAGCTATCCAAGACTTTAATTCTCTACCCTCTGTACACAGTGTTTCAGAATCTCCATCAGCCACCAGAGGCCAAAGCCCAGCGCTAACACATCCATCCTAGCTAAGTTGCCCTATATCCTTCCACCAAGCGCAGAAAATGTTCTTTAGATCTTTGGTTCCTGTACCTGAGACAATTCATTAAGTCCCTCAAACAATAACAATTACAATAATAGCAAACAGCCGCAGCATTAGTAAAACACCTGCTACAACCGTGTACTTAGCATTTTTACTATGTTTGACACTGCTAAGTGCTTTATAGACCTTATCCAACTTCAATCTCAACACCAGAAAACAAGTATTTTTATTCTCAATTTAGAGGCAATTAAAGCCCTAAGTGGTGTTGCAGGTCTTTAATCCCAGTACAGAGGCAGGGAAATTGCAGCAATTTTGAGACCAGCTTGGTCTACATAGAAAGTAATAAGAGATCAGAGCTATGTAGCAAGACCTTATTTCAAACAGGTAAGATAAAGGGCTGGGATGATGGTGGTGAAGGGCTTACCTCAAACACGAGGACCTGAGTTCAATGCTCAGAATCCACACAAAAAGGCTGGGTGTGGTAACAGGATGACCCAGGGCTTATTGGCCAGCCAATGTAGCCTAGCAAAGAAGCTTCAGGCCAGGAAGAGACCTTGTCACCAGAAAGGTGGACAATGTTCCTAAAAATGTCACCTAGCTTAAGTCCTCTGAGCTAAATACAGAAACAACCACCACAATTGGAGATGATTAAACTGAAGCTTAAAAAAAAAATTTCCTATGTTTCTTTTACCTAGGAAATGGTAGTCATATTTAATCCATACTTCTTTCTCCCGGAAACTCTTTGTGTCATTTTTCTGATACATATATGAAAAACATGCTTTTTTGTCATTTAAGCCAGGTTTTTCATGTAGGATTATCCATGTGGCTATAGTAAATGATTAAAAAGTTATTATTCCAGTGTATCTTCTCCCTTTATAGCTCTTGTTGCTAAATTTAGACCCCACAGAATTCTCTTATCACCACCACAAGCTTTTTCTAACCCAGAGACTGGGCTGACAGTAGAAATAAACCACCATACTCATCCTCAGCTTTGTATGTATGCTGTTTTGTTTGAACACGGGACGAGTCTCTTAAGGGGCATGTCATTCTGACTGTATTTATGAAGAAACTAATCAAGGAATGTAAACCAAATACCCTGCTAATAAGTAATATAAGTCTATGTCCATCTCGACTATTACAAGCCTCACAAAGAAAAGGGGTGTGAGTACTCAGCATTGCTTGTATCTTGCACACAGTGTTCTATGGGCAGCCATGAAGGACCCTGGAATGTTGCAATGTGATGTGATCCAGAGATGCTAACTATGCCTGCTTGGTTTATATATTTCAAATGATTTCTGTGTCACGTGTTTATAAAACTAGATCCTGAAAACCTGGTAGGAAGGAAAATGAAAGATTTCCTCTTGAGTGACAAGTCTAGCATTGAAGGAGAGAGGCGTGAGCTATTAAATTCATATCATGGCACAAAGGGTTTTGAATGTCAAATGTTAAACTCTTCTACACTCACTATGAATTTTACTGTGAATCTTCATTCCCCTAGGGTGCCCCGTGCCTGTCAGCCTCATTGTTAGATATTTTAAATAAAGCTTTTCCTAACATAAAAACTCCTTCCAGCCCTTCCTTTTAGGAAGAAGTCATAAATAAAGTGTATCCTGAGCCTTTGCAGTTGAATTTCTTTTACCTTTTTAAACTGTGCGCCCATCCCCCCACTTCATCCTCAGAAGTGTAAAGCTAAGGTTAAAAAAAAAAAAAAGTTCTTTTTAAAGGGGCCTTGGGGAAGGTACGCAAATGACAGAACTGTCTATTCGAAAATTAAGGGAGGGGAAGTTCAGCAAGAAGGAAACCCATTGATGTTATGATGAAACGTTGTCACTGGAGATGATGACAAATTAGAGTCGGTTCCCATGGGGACCACACACTACCCTACTGATCATTTGACCCATGGCTGGATGTTGGCTAGCCTAAGAATTGACACAAAAGATGACAAGACTGTTTTAGTCCCTGTGTCTCATCAGCATTCGGGAGCCCCTTAAAGGACAAAGGAAGAGGATCAAGGATGAAAGCCGAGCTGTGGAAAGAAAAATGTTTTTAATTATGCCAAGGAGGATTGTGGGTCCACCTGTAGCTTTTCGTTGAGAAAGTTCTTTGTTTTCGCCTGTCTGCAGAGATCATGGTAGGATACAGCCCCAGTTTCTGTGTGGCCTCTTGGAAGGTTCTGTGGCAGAGCATTACCCCTTCCGTTTAACAGATACAGTCAGGCTTTAATCTCTCTGTGGGCATCTTTACTCTAAGGGAGTCTGTGAGGCTTGCCCAGCAACCTGGGTTTGGTTAGCATGCTAAAAAGAGATTGCATTTAGAAAGGGAAAAATAGATTATTAGTTGAGGGTTCTGTAGTGAGCCACCAGTGCATTCCTTGCTGGAAGATGTGGAGAGCCCTTCTCAGGCTGCAGGTACCTGGGCTCCAGCACTTTAAGTGTCCTCTGCCTCCATTTCTCCACCTCAAAAGTGATAACTGCTATTTTTTTCTTACACCATAGAGTATTATAATGAAGTTTATTAAGGTGAAGAAAAAAAAATGAGCAAAATATTGAATTTGTAAACTCATTCCCTAAGGTAAAGAAGCAGTTTGTCTCCTATATTCCCTGTCCAGGTTATAAAACAGTGACCAGAGTTACCAGAGCAGTTATAATTTAGTCTGATGCCACTTATGACACAATTAACATAGTTGGATAATGTTAGCAAGGGATTGTATGGTTTTGATTTACAGGCACTATGTTATGACATATTTAACCCTAATCACAGGAATTATGAAGAATTCTGAATGAAATTATATTTTTAAAAATTCCAATTTGTATTAAAGAGGCTGTATGGTGTATGCTCTCATGCCAAGAATGTCATGTTAAAGTGGGTTTATAAAGAAACTAGGAACTAGGGCCATGTAGCTCAGTGGGTAGACTGCTTGCCTAGCATATAGGACATCCCAGCTTCATTCCCTGGTACTGTATAAACTAGACGTGGTGGTGCATGCGTGAACCATTTCCTAGCTTTCTGGAGGTGGAGGTAAAAGGATCAGAAGTTCAAAGTCATCCTCAGCTACATAGGGTTTTCCAGGCCAGCCTGTGTTACATAAGACCTCCTTTCCTAGAAAAAGAAAAGATAGATGTGGAGAGAGGAGGTTGTATTGTAAATTTCAAATTTTATGCTACATAAAAGTCAGAAGCTTGGGCTCTGAGGGTTACTGAGTTCCAACCACCACATGACCTTGAAAAGGAGACTTCATCTTCAGTATCTGCCTCTAGGACATAAAACCTTTTGTACCCCATAGGGGTTTTTGTTTGTTTGTTTGTTTGTTTTAAAAAACAGCTTTAAGCAGTCCTTGATCCCTAACTTAGCTTTGAATACCTAGAATTGCAGTCATTAGGCCTCCTCACCCAACTAAAGGGTTGATGGGTTTTGGTTTTTGTTTGTTTGTTTGTTTGTTTGTTTGTTTGTTTGTTTGTTTAATTAACTTGATATATACATTTGAAATTCATAGTGCAGAAACTTCACAAAGCACTCAGCAAACATAGGCATTTTCTTTCCTTTTTAAATGAAGCAAGATAGGATGTCACATGAATGTAGTCAGAAGTTTCTGTTCCTCCAGGAACTCTCAAATACCCAGCAGGTGCTTCCCAAGTAATTGACTCAGAGGGAGGCTTTAATATTATAGTAAATTCTAGGCCAGTAGCTCAAGCATGTTACTCACTAGCTCTAACACTTAAATTAACCCATAATTCTTATCTATGTTTAGCCATGTGGTTTGATATCTTTTCTCAGTCCAGCATTCTCATCCTACTTCCTCTGTGTCAGGCTGGCAACTGCATCTCTGCCTTTCCTCTTCCCAGAATTCTCCTAGTCTGGTCGCCTGCCTATATTTACTATATGGCTACTGGGCCAATCAGTGTTTTATTAAACCAGTACAAGTGACAAATCTTTACAGTGTATAAGTGCATTTTCCCACAGCACATGAAAGACTGAGAAAACTGATATAAAGGCAGGAAAAGCATGTAGTTGAGATTGTTTAACTGTCTTGGATAGCTGGACTCTTTATGTAGGTAGTGTCCACTGCTGAGGAATGCAGCCTGGGGAGTGGGGTATTTCTCAAGTTGACTTAACACATGCCAAGTTCTAGGTTGAAGCCTACTGTCATTGGGCAGACAAAGACAAGCATTCCCCAAAGCTCTTATCAGCCAGAAGCTCCAACTGCCTCACCCCCCACCCCCAGCCCAGACAGAGGACTTTCTAACATTCTGCTCTGTGCCTTGTCTGCTTACGCTCAGAAGATGTTTAACCCCTGAGATCTGTCATGTGGTCACCTTTCAGGTTACATTTGTAGCTTCTTCAGGTTTGCTTTGTCTGAACATGTGAACATAGATTTTATAGGCAAGACAAGTTCCAAATTAGAACAAGCAGATCTTTTTCTATTGCTTTTGGCTTTGTGCTAACCACTTAACCTTGTTGACATAAAACCAGAATGTCTGCACTGTAGAGTCCTGTGTCTGGCATATAGCAAGTTCCTTCCTATGGCAGCTGTTAGAATTTTCTGATGAACCCCTGACAGTCCACAAGTTAAAATGTTGATAATTCAGATGTAGCACCTCTATTTATGCATCTTTATTTAGCTTGCCTTCTTTATGCTTGCCCTAGGATGGGAAACATCCTTAGATGTTTCATTTAACTATTGCTGGGAATAGGGGCTGGGACTACCATAATTTAGTGGCATAAACTTATGTGTTCATGCTTATGGACTGTATAGGTAAAGAGTTTGGACCAGGCCCTGCAAAGATGGGTTATTTCTGTTCTCTGTTGTCTGCATAGACAACAGGTCAAATTCTAGGGGTTACAGTTCTCTAGAGGCCTTTTCTTTTGTAAGATTTATTTATGTGTGTGAGTTGTCTGCCTATATCTATGTGTGTGTACCATATGTGTGCCCATTGCCCTCAGAGTTCATTGGGGTATCTGATTCTTTGCAACTGGAGTTAGGCATGGTTGTGAGCAACCATGTAGATGCTGGGAAGTCAGGTCTTCTACAAGAATAGCAAGTGTTCTTCACCACCGAGTCATCTCTAGCTCTTTGAGAAGCTTCTTGACATGTGCCCAGATATAATTTTTTGTATACTCTACTGATAGAAGTCATCATAAGGCTGTTCCAATTCTGGCAGTGGAGTAGAGGGCATTGGTAGATCCCCATTTTTATACAACACTAGCATCATGGTTAATGTCTAGGAATGGGTTAGATGATTTAGAACAAAGTGTCTGCTTCCTTTGTTTTGTGAGATGGAACTCTCCCCCACCACACATTTCTCCAAATGATGTTCTTGCCATGGACCAAAAAACTCTCAGAACTTTTGAACTAGCATGCGGTTACATTTGATTGTGGCAGTCTGATGATCTATTGATAGACAGGTAAATAGATAGGTAGATTGTATTGTTAAAGAAATTGTTAGTTAATAATACCCTCCTTCAAATAAGGTTGGTAATTTCTAGGAGTAAATCTGGGGCTATATGATTTATGGTTATTGGGAAGTATCCCATACATTGTAGAATGTTTAGGGTGCATTCCTGGCCCCTACTTTCTACTTGATAACAGTTTTTACCAAGTTATCACAACAAAAGTTGTCTCTAAACATTGCTGATAGATTTCTGTACCCCATAATCTGCCAATACAGTAAACCTGATTAAGCCAAATTAAAAAGTAAAAGACCAGGTTTATTTAAGCAAAGCACTCCTGAGTGACCCTCCAGCCCCCAGGGATGGAGGTGGGGGAAGAGAACAGGAGAAAAATCACATGGCTGGTCTAAAGGAAGGGACTTAATACCCTATAGGCACAGGGGTGATAACATGTCCTCCACAAGCTGGGTTTGTGCCCAATTATATCACTTTAGGTGGGGATTGTACAGCTGGCTCCCCTCCTCCAGGGGAGGAGCCACCATTTGTCGGCTTTTCTGAGAGGGCAGGGTTTGGAGAGGCAAGAATGGGGTTTTCTCAGCTGGATGTTCCAATCCAACAACTGCCACATGGGACAACATAATTAATGGACTAATGTGAAGTGTGAAATGTAAATGTACCATACATACTGCCTTGATGACCTTTACAGAGAAAACTCTCGTCTTGGTACAGTTAGAATTCTAGCTCCGGGATTAGAACGGTAGGTGAATGTGATCATTTCTAGTCATATAGCTCCCCCTTGCAAAGAGAATCACCCAATTCAAATTACTTTCATATCCCTTTCTATGCCCCCCAAATTTCCAAACTTTATTAGTATACAAACTTCAGTTCTCTGAGCATATCACTGAGAAAAATTATGCTTTAAAGACAAGTGGAGATATTCTGATTGCCTCCATGTTCTTGCCTGTAGGCTACTAGATTGTATGAGCTGCATGACCCAAAGGGGATGATTAGATTTTTCTCTATCGTGCTGTTAATGAATAGCTCTGCAAAACCAATTAGCCATAATTCTATCAGGCATCTCATTTGGGTAACATTTCGTTGAAGGGAAAGACAAACACCACGGTTTTCCTTGGAGATCTATAATTAAGCTGTGGCATTTGATAGGGACAATGGAGGGAAAGCAGTATATGTACCAATTTACTTTCCTTATTCTCCCATGAAAGTAAATCATGATAAAATGTTCTGTTCACATCAGTTAAGCATTTGTCCATCTTAACAGTGTAATGGGTCAATCCAGGTATATTCTAATTATGCATTTTGTTTTATATGAGTGTCTACCTTATACCTCCCTAGAGAATTGCTATTCATACGGAAGACATTAAATGGTGTCCCTCCCCCAAGGGCTGTACAAAAGGCACCAAGTGCCACTTCCCTTCCTTCCTGCACTCTGGATCCCATCTATGTGACTCGAGAATCAGAAAATCCCTTGCTCTTTTTCTCCTATTTTCATTCGTTCTCTTAGCCACAGTGTGTTCTGTCATGGTAACAATAACAATATCCAAAGCCCCCATTTCCGCTTTTGTCTGTGGGGCACTTGTGGACATGCATTAATTCATTGAATTTGGACACTTAAGAAGCTGGAAATACAACTTCCTTTTATAGACAGAAAATAATACCTTATGGCTGTCTAAATTTTCTACCATGATGTTCAGGTGTTTTGCAACATTTGTCCAGCCCACCAAGTAGAGATGATTTGTTATATCTAAAACTTAATGTAAGCATCTCATGATGCAAATTAATTAGTTTATCAGGAAAGGCGAAATAAATGGATGATTTACTTTGCTCACTGTCATCCACAGCTAGCCAAAAAAATCCGTGAGAAGTTCAACCGTTACCTGGACGTGGTGAATCGTAACAAGCAAGTTGTAGAAGCATCATATACGGCTCACCTGACATCCCCGCTGACCGCCATCCAAGACTGCTGCACAATCCCGCCTTCCATGATGGAGTAAGACCTGAACATTCTCTGCTGCTGTTGTTGATAGATTCAGAACTGAATTGCTTACACCTCCACATTCAAAGTGCCCAGGTTTCACTGTTGTAAAGTACACAGTAGCTTTTCATGTATTTAACGCAAACCCTTAAACATCTGTATATTTAAACTTACTGGCTTCTGCCCATAAATCTCCCCTATTACTGGCTTGCCTAGAGAACTTCAGTCAATGTTCTTTTAAACCTCTTTTTTGCCTCCCAAAGAAGTCATTATTCCCTCAGGCCCATTTCCATAGTTATTTCATATGCCTCTCCACACTTAATGCACCACACCCGGCTGGAGAGCCTGCCTCACCTTCCCTGTTGCTCAGTGCAAGAATTACACCTCTTCCATATTCACGTCAGGTACTTGGCACTTGGTTTTTTTGTGTTTTTTTTTTTTTAAACTTTATTTATTTATTTATTTGCCTTGGTGTTTGCCTGGAACTACAGACAGTTGTTAGCTGCCATGTGGGTGCTGGGAATCGAACCCGGGTCCTCTAGAAGAGCAGATGATGCTCTTAACCGCTGAGCCATCTCTCCAGCCCCGGCACTTGGTTTTATTTGCTGTGCATTTATGTCTGGGATGATTTGTATCTAGGGGTGAGTAAGGGTTTCAACCCTCAAGATTTGTATAAGACATTGTAGGGTTATGTGGCAGATACTGAACATCAGCCAGGGCAAAATGTGACCCTGAGCCATGTTGTTGGGATTTCCCACAGCAAAGACCCTCAGTAGGCAAGTTATATCAGACATGTTCTTGAAGGTATATGAGGAAAGCTATTGTAGTACCACTTAGAACAGAAATGTTAATATTAACAAAAATCTCCCTTAAATAAGGGTTTAGTTTGGAAAAGTGAATGACACCCTTGCATGTGAGATGGTAAGATGCAGCCATGCTATAGAAGCTGGTTTGTGAAAGTGATCATACACATATACACACATGTGCATGCACAAAAGATTTGGGAAGGTACCAGGTAGTGGTAGTGCATGCCTTTAACTTAGCACTTGACAGGCAGAAGAAGGTGGATCTCTGAGTTCAAGGCTAGCTTGGTCCACAGAGTGAGTTCCAGGAGAGCCAGGGCTACACAGAGAAACCCTGTATGGAAAGACAAAGAAAGAGTCTGGGAAGGCTTAGCCTAAGTGTTCTGACTCAAGGACAGTGACTCCCATTTTGAATGTGATGATGAGGTTTTAGGTCCAAGATGCTGGGCGTCTGTCTCTTTGACAAAGCCAATGTTCTTTTCAGTTAATTCTCTGTAATGAATCAGAGAATACAGTTTCTTCTCCAAAAGCTTCAAGACACCTTCACTGGCCTAGGAAGATTCACATAGAGTCATAGATGCATAGAAATCCAAGCAGGGACTCTGGTGAAACATTAAACTGATATCTGACAACAGCTGTTTGCAGCAGGCAGGACCAAGCAAGGACCACCTTTGCCTTGTGCTAAGTCTACTTGGCTTAGAATTCAAATTCTTTCCAGAAAAATAAATGCATGTAGGGATTTTCGGATTGATGATGCCTAGGCTTTCTCAAGATGCAAGTACTTCTTTAAAATTGTAAGAGTTCCTGTTCTTAAACAAAGATTCAGGATGGAAATGGTAGAGAGTTATTGTTGAAGGGAACCAGTGTGGAAAGTTTTAGCTACCTTGTTCTATTCCTTTCTCCCAGGCTTTTGAGGGCATTCTATCTGTGACAGTATCCTGTCACACACATTCATTTCACTCTTTTCCTATGTTCCATTTCATAGATGTCTACATTTGAATCTCAGGGAATTCACAATGGAGCTAGGTACAGAAGGGAGGAACACCCAGCCCCACAAAAGCAGCTAAAGACAGCTAAAGTATTTGGGTTTTAAGTCAGCTCTGTAACTCACAAGTTAATCTTGGAAAGTCATAAATTCTGAGCCTGTTTCCTCGACAGTAAGATGAGAATAATAAGTGTTCTTACCTCCGAAACTTGCAGCAAGGGAGTCCCTTGTTGTAATGATTTCTAGCCCAGACTTTCCGGGCCTGGACTGGAGATTTGGACCCATTCTCAGCTCCACCTAGCCTCAAATAATCACACACCGGCTTAAATTATTTTTACACTGATTGACCTAGGACCCAGGCAGATAACTTGCTAACTCCTTCATCTGAACTCGACCCATCTTGTTCAGCCATGTGGCTCAGTACTTTTTCTCAGAGCAGCATTTAAACTTCTTTCTTCTGCGTGGTCTCTCTGCTGGCTCTGTGTCTGGCATCCGTCTCTGCTCTGAGATATTCTAGAGTTTTCTTAGGCTGGTAGCCCCGCCCGTACTTCCTGTCTGCCTTTAGTCAATCAGCTTTTATTAAATCCATAGGGGGGACAAATATTTACAATGACAGGAAACAGTAGCAACATAACATAATCCCACTACAGACCCTTTTAGCTTATACTGAGATAATGTTTTGGAAGTGGGAGGTGAGGCAGGGTCTCTCCTTTATCTCCCTCTGGCCTTGAATCTACAGTACAGCCAAGTCTGGCTTTGAATGCCTGATCATCCTTCCACATTCCATTTACAGAGCGCACAGACTTGTGGCAACATGCTTACATGGGCATTTTTATGGATTCCTGTGTATTTATTTCAATGTTGTCTTCTGTGTCATCACAATAGGTTTATTTTCCTTATCATGACAACATCACAGCTTAAAGTAAATATAGCAAATAAAACTTGAATTATTTTAAGCAAAGATATTAAGTGACTCTGACCAAAACTTTAAAGGGGATAGGCATGGTAAGGATTGAAATTTTGAAAAGTCAATTTTAATGGACTCAAGGTGTAGCTCAGCAATAGAGAGGTAGCATGGTCAACATCCAGAACTCATTTCCTAGCACAGAGAACAAAAGACAGAAACATATTGCTGCAAAATTATTACAAACATCAGTCTAGACCAGTGGTTCTCAACCTGTGGGTAGGGATCCATGGGGGGTGTCACCTAAGACCATCAGTAAACAGATATTTATATTATGATTCGTAACAGTAGCAAAATTACAATTACAATGTAGCAACAAATAATTTTATATTTTGGAATCACCACAACATGAGAAACCCTATTAAAGGATCACAGCATGAGGAAAGCTGAGAACCGCTGTTCCAGACTAGACATTGAGTTCTATATATAGTACTAAAAGCAGACTCTTCTAAGATTCTTGTGCCTGTGGGCTATATCTAGCCATGTACAAGTTCAATAATACTGTTTTATGATAAATATAAGGAATCAAACCCCATTGTAAATCATCTGGACACATGTAAGCATTTTGTTTTGTTTTTAGCTAAACACAGGCTCAAAACTACAATAACAATTTGTTATACTAGTTTCAGTATCTCTGGCCAACTAATCTTTGCTCAAATGTTTTAAAAGCTGAGTTAGAATTAGGACAATGTTTTCATAAGTAGTTTTAACCAATGGCATATCTTCACCTTTTGTTTCAGGCCGACCTTTTCAATTCTACTGACTTATAATCTATGTTTTGTTTTTTCTTAAGACGTAAGAGTATATACTTTAAAAAAATGTAAAATGACCACTTCTGGAAAGGAGCTGTAAGAAGTATCATGGCAAGCTGGGGAGATCACTCAGCTAGAAAAGATGCTTGTAGTGAAGCTTGTTAACCCGTGTATTCCTAGAACCCAGAAGAAGGACAGAGAAAACCAACTCTGTGAAGTTGTCTGTTTACCTCCATATGTAGTGATGCGCGCGCATGTACATCACACACATACACACACACTCAGGCACGTGTTCACACATGCACGCACAATGAATATTTAAAAGGGAACATGGTGTACATGCTTACCTACGAGCCTGGAGGCCTGTGACTTCACAGGACATCTGAGCCCCAGGGAGAAGAATGAGACCCTAGAGAAGGCAAGCAGAAAGCAGAACATCTGTTCCATAGAGTCTCCTGCGCGGTACTCCTGAAGGTGACATTGTCACCATGTGGGAAGAAAGCTGACAATTGGAAGAAAATTGATTTTTCAGATGAAATTGTTACTTTCCTTCTCAGATTAGTCAGCTCTTAAAATTCTCACTCAGGAGCCTTGGGAGTTAATGATTTTGCAAGGGGCCTTGCATAGTGATTAGGCCCTCAGTCTGCGTTTATTGAAGGGATGATCCGAAGTCTTAACATTTAATACTTTGGAAAAACAAACAGATTGAGGCTTAACCTAAGACAAGCTCATTTTCAGTGGTCTACCTTGCAGTAACAGGTGTAGGGGCTCTTTTATCTCTGGGTTTGTTGATGTTTGTTTAGCAGTGCTGAGGATCTAACCGTTGCCCTTATACATGCTAAAACCAACAGTGTTGAGAAGCAGGTCATCCACTCATGACATTCAGCAGCTCTGTTTATGTTGACTTGGCCCAGTGCTAAGGTACAAAGAACTGTGGACGTGCCATTATACCCAAGGGTCATATCTGACCTTTAGGTGCCCTTTTTGACCCCCAAGTATATTTAAAACGATTTTCCCCCTTTGTATGTTTCTCAATTCATTACCAGTATTAGAGTTTTCTAAGGTTACACATTTTGAAATTCAAAGGTTGGTTGGGTTTTGTTGTTTTTTTCTTGAAGACTCTGAGTACATGGCCACAGGAAGTTCCCAGCATCCACTTGTTCACCAGCCTTGCTGCTTATACTAGCCCACTCCCTTCTCTTTATTCTGATTGGCTCATACTGACATTTAAGTCTTCAACTCTGGCTTTTTAAAGGCTATTGTGCTACATCATAGATTTGACTTAGGGATGTGTGTTGTCCATGTGCATTCTCTGCTACACCAACTCCAACTTCTCATTCTCTCTCTCGGGCTTTTAGGATTCCAGCTATCAAACGCACGTCATTAAGTTTCTTGACCTTGAAGCCTGGCTTGAGCTTATATACTTTCATTATATGTGTCAAGAATCACCTGTCTGTTGACAAGCTCTGTTGTCCCTGCGTTTTATATAGCCAAATCAAAGATTTTATCTCAGAGATAAAAAAAAAAATTATTTCAGACTGAATTTCTTCTGTTCCCAATTCCTTTTGGAGATATCATTGCCTATTGTCATTCTTATTTTTAGTTTCTTATGTCTTTATTTTATCGGAAGAGAAATATATAAACTAGAGAGTAAACACAGAGACACCTAGCCTTCTCTGCTTCTTTGTATCTCAATGAGGGGAGTTGGTGCTTGTTTGCTAATAGGCTGATCATGGTAGGACTTGGCATCATAAGCAAAGCCATACTTATTGTGAGTAAGTAAGCTTTCCCCTACAGCTGAGTGGCTTCAGCTGAATAGATAATTCTCTCAAGCTTATGGGGGGAGACTTTAACAGCTTCACTGTTTCTCAAAAGTAGAAGGAAAAAAAAACTCTTGGAAGCACTTTTACATTGGATTTCCACTATTTTTGAGGAGTCCTTTAAGTGGGAGCATCTACCAAGGATGTAGTCAATGAGTCACTGGAAAAGCAATGGAACCCATTCTAAGCCAAATTTAGTGTATTCTCAGGAGTTATCCATAAGATCTCCATGATGGCCAGAGGTAAACCTTACCCCTCAGCTTCTTGAGGCTTTGTGCTGTATACCAAGCAATTAGCTCGGGTTCTAATGCATGAACCATGGTTCTTGTTTACAGTTCTCATTATCAGCCACTGTTACCACTGGGCTGGCAGGTTAGAACCCCAAAGAAGATTTACAGCTGAAGTCAGTAGGCAGTGTGGTAGAGACATCACTTTTGCCGAAAGAGATCAGTGTTCTATGAAGATCTTCACCCACTTGATGGAGCACATGAGGCTTTGTGTTATGGGAAGCAATTTACCTTTTTCTGAAACCATGCTTTAGCTATTTGCCCTTTGTAGGAAGATCCATGGTGGCATTTGACTTTATATCTGCATCCCGAAGCCTGGCCACATTGGTATATCCAACCAATTATGATTCCCTTAGAGAAAGGATACATAGCCTACAAACAATGTTGATTTTTTTTTAAATAAACTGCAAAATTTGACAGTGATTTTGATCCATGCATACTTATTTACCTTTCTACTGTGTTCTCATAGATCTTTTAAGAAAATCTGGAGCTCCGTGGAGTAGAACCTGTGCATGTAGGAAGTTAGTTTTCTACAGAGTGGAATGACTTAGATGCTATGTCGGTTTCTCTCTTAGTGGGTTCTCATCTAAGTGTTACTGGTGTCATATGGGCTAGGAACAAGTGTCTGGAGGGGCTCTGCTGGGTTTTGTTGTTGTCTGCACTGATGTTTTCCCTACATACATATGAGTGTGTTGGATCTTGGAGTTACAGACAGTTGTGAGCTGCCATGTGGGTGCTGGGAATTGAACCTAGGTCCTCTGAAAGAGTAGTCAGTGTTCTTAGCCATCTCTCCAGCCCCCTGGCTCTTTAATCTGTTTAATGACTAGTATTCTGACTCATAGTAATCAGCTCCCTAGAAGAAGATGGTTAGATATTTATAGTAGATCTAAAAGATATGATATCTGTTCTTCATAGACTTAGCTTCAAATCAGGGGATTTGCTTTTACTTGAAACTGTTTATTTCAGAGAAAAGTCTTTTTACTTCGTTTGTTTATTGTAATGCCAGGATTAAACCCAGGTCTTCTACTACTGGGCTATATCCCTGCCCTTACTCAGTCTGCTCCCCTTCACCACAAAAGAAATAGCATAGGCAGTATTGACAGTTTTTTCCCATTAAGTTCGGCTATGACAGATTTGTACCACAGTAATGTAGTAGTGAGATTGGATGTCCCCAACTTTGCCATTCCTGTGTGAAGTAAAAGGGTCCTCATTTTGCTCATCTGGAAAATAAAGTTTCATCTAAACTCCAGAGTGTCTGATGTATTTACCCATATATGTTTTTGCTTTATGTGTCAGCACACACATGTGGAGGCCAAAGGAGAACATCTTCCTCTGTCACTCTCCACCTTACTTTTTGACAGTCTCTCACTGCACCAAAAGCTTGCTGCTTCTCTAGGCTGATGGGCTGGCATCATTCTCTAATTTCTGCTCCCCTCCCCCTTGCAATGTAGGGGTTATAGGCAAGGGTTTGCTCTTTAATTAGAGCCATTTCACATGAAAGGAGACGTTTCATATTGTTCACATTAGTGAGTTCTGGATTCTATATTCATTTTTTTGAACCTTACCTAGATAAATAATAATTATAGAGCTAAAAGCACCCATTCATTCATTTAGAAGAAAAATCAGATAAGAATAATGAAATCCTTTGCATGGGTATTGAAGAGGGAGAAGGATTTAAACATCCTGAGATACAGAGGAGATTTCTGGGCAAGGAAGGAAATGAGAACCACTCATGACTGCATGTGATCAGCAGCGCTGACAGGGCTTAGATTTGGTGCATATGATGGAAGAAGCAGCCAAGGGACGTCACAACTCTATTACAGAGAAGCTCAAATGCCAACTAATCTGAGAGGTGGGCTATAAGTTCCACAAATAAAGTCAAGAACAATGCTGATGCGTCCCTCTATTGCCTAATACCATGCATGACATATAACAGACACTCAAATACTCTGACTTAATGGAGAGATTAAGATTTTTGAAAAAGAGAATGAAAGAATGAGACATAAAATTAAGAAGATTTCAGTTGTCAACTGTGTTAAGACCTGCATTGATTTTATCTGTGTAAGCAGGGAAAGACCTGCCTGTGGCTGCTGGTGCCTGTTGTCTGGTGTTTGGGGAAAGGGAGGAGCTGGCGGATGTCATTCTATGGAGGTGTGATAGTGCCTGGTGCTAAGGTGTATTTGCACTTTGTGTTAGTATTTTGCGTGTGGAAAGACGAAACATTTGCTGCCAGGATGCTATTTAGAGTTTATTGGGGAATTTTGATATCCAGATAGAGGGTTGCTAAGGGGTCACAACCCACAAGTTGAGAACAACTTCTCTAGGACTATTTCGGACCAGAAAAAACAGCAAGTGTCCATAAAATAATCTGCAATGAGTGGAAAGCTGAGCTGGACCAGTGACCAAGGAAGATGCTCTAGGGCCTGGAAATTCCAAGTCTCCAATCTAGACAGATTACTTTCTATAAGCACTAAGTTTTCAAGCAAGAAAGACAGTAATGTGGCCCATGATTTGCTCACGATAACTAGTTGAGAGATGAAAAATAACCATGGTGAAGAGACAAGCTGTCCATCAGTTGGGCCAATTTGTTAATCACAGAGAGATGGCTAGCATCAGGCCGACCAGCCTGACAATCTGAGTTCGACTCTCAGAACCTGTGTGAGACGGAAGGGGAGACCTTACTCCATACATTGTCCTTGACCCCTCTATGTGTTCACTGTGGCATGCCCCCGCCCCCAACAATTATTTAAAATTGAATAATACCTGAGAGACAATAATGGGTACACACAAGAAGCATAAGTAAGAATAAAGTGTAGTGTATGGAACTATAGTGTAGCAATAATGCCATTAAGGGTCATTGAAGGTTTTGGTGAGGAGGAAGCTTTTTAAATAGCCATTGTAAGACTTACTTTTCATTTATGGGTATGTGTTTTGTTTGCATGTATGTATGTGCACCACATATATGCTTGGTGCCTGTAGAAGTCAAAATCAAGGGTCAGGTCTCCTGGACCTGGAGTTTCAGGCAGTTGTGAGTTGCCATGTAGGTGCTGGGAGCCAAACCCATGTTCTCTGCAAGATAGTCCACTGAACTCTCCAGCCCCAGGGAAGATTTTAAAAGGTACTTCTAATTTTTAAGTTGAGCATCTTAAAGGATGAAAATCTGTGAAGTGTTAAAAAAAAAAATGGTAAAAGATTTGTAAGAAAAATGAGTTGACTGTGAATTGCTAATTTTTGCAGTTTTATCAGTCACTGGTGATGTTAGAAATGCCCACAAACATTTTTCATCTCATATTATTGCATAGTGGTTTAGAAAATGTGTCAATTTATTTTCAAAATAGTTTTCATCTAACACACAATTGTTCATACATATATGAGACACTGATGTGTTTAATGTGTGTATATACTGTGTAGTAGCCAGATCTCTTCAAGAATGTATAGCTTTAGTGTTAATTTTTTTTTTTATAAAATGCTATTTCTAGACATTACATCTCACCCACATTTTTTTTTCAATCTTAAGGTAGTGCACGTGGAAATGTTGACACTGACCTTCTCTCTGTTGACTATTTTGTTATTACGCTTTTTTCTGCAGACTGAAACACTGTGACTTTGGTATTTTTATGACTATGACTTCTGTTCTTTTGTGTGTCATAAGACAAAAAAAAAAAAAAATGTCATGCTTGTCCTTTGACAACTGTGTTTAATTTTCTTTCAAGCCTCCTTCCCTCCCCAGCAAGATGTGTTGTGTTCACCAAGCACTGGATGGAAATCCTTTCCTTTCAAGTCCCTCTCCATGGCTTATCGGACACCTCCATCTCCAGTTCCTTCAGCAGTTATTACCTGCAGGCCAGCTCACCACCCTTTCAGGCTTCGCAGATATTGGTACCAGCAGGCCTTGAGCTGAGCTAAGAATTCAACAAAGATTTTGCAGAACATTTGCATTTCGAAAAAGCTACTTGGTTATAATATGTAACTTAACAGAAAGGGTTGCATGCATTTGTAATTCAGTAACAACTCCCCTCAAATCCTGTGAACAGATTAGTGGGACAGGTACCATTTCTGCCTAATTTTTAGCTATGCCTCCCTCCACTTTCCAGAGAAGAAAACAATGTAGAGAGATGTGGCGTGGCTCGGGGAGGTGGGTTTAGAATCTGGGTTCCTGATTCCAAATGAGTTGGGTATTTTATTGCTCTGTATTTTTTTCTCTTTTTGACACAGGCTCTCACTGTGTAGCACAGACTGTCCTCTTTCCTGCCTCTATCACCCAAGTGCTAATTATAGACATGCACCATCATGCCTGGCTCAAATGATATTTTTCTTATAGTGACAAAATAATTGGTCCAAAGGTAAAATTATAAGTAAGAATGAATCCCCTGTCCATTTAGGTGTTAAATTATGTTTCTTCTTAGAATTTCACTTAAGACTTCTGAATGACACCTTAAATGATAAATTAGCTGAATACAGAGTTCCCACCATTGAGACTGTGTTACTTAAACTAAAACCGAGACAGACTATATGCCATTTCTTGAGGGGAGTGGGGATACTGGCTAGGTAGTTGTGTCTTTGAGACTGTTAACACCAGAGGCACCCACTTGTGTGAAGCTAAGCGAAACCCCCACTTTCTTGATTTTCCTATGTCACCTGTACTGAGACACCTCAATGCTTCCAGTATGGATTTCACCATCTGCGTTTTACAAATTTTAAGTAGAATTTGTTTTGTGATTTTTTTTTTTCTCTGTAATATCTGATTTGAGGGAGGGAATGCTTGTTAGAGGGCTAGCCTAGCTCTGAAGAATAGACCTTGTCACAGCTGAAAACCAGCCCTTAAATCCATAAACCCAAATGCTTTATGGTACTGAAATTGCAAAGCGTTTTTAAAGGTTGCAATTTGAGAACCATTTGGCTGTGATCTCTTATCCAGTGTGATGGTGTGCACATCTGTCTTCACTCATACCCTTAGTAACTCAGGCACATCAGATGTTAGCACATCATACCTTGCATGGCCTGCATGGGCAGGCCTCTCTCCATAGTGCAGCCTATGCTGGAGGCTGGACAAGCTCATCTTCAAGGTCACCTGCTGGTTGAGGTCCTTCGTAGTTGTCTTTGATATCTGTGTGACACAACTCATAACTGTCTGCTATTTACCGAAAGAGGAAATATACAATTTGTTGGCTCTGGTCTAGCCAGGAAAGTCAGCCTCTAGATTGCCTGTGTTTCTTCACTCAGCAATAATGACCAGTTCCTCACAGGTCTAACTCTGGGCAAAGCCCCAAGATTAAAGAAGCAGAGGGAGGACCATCCCTTGCCTGTGTCCTCCCTGAAGTGTGGCCGTCCAGTGGGCAGAGGTGACACAGTCCAGTAGAAAGGGTGCTACCAGGCCGCGGTCCCTGTCTATCTTTTATTTCTCTTTTCTTGTCATACCAGCCTTCTCACCCTCAGCCTACTCATGAGGAAGATAGAGATGAACAAGTGTTTGATGTGGTTATGTGTTCCCTCCCCATTTCCTCAGATGCCACCTATCCAGTTCCTTAGCTTCTGCACAAAATGGACAGTATTATCTGTGTGCATGTGAATGTGTGACCTAAGGTGTGTGTGTGGTTTTTTTTGGGGGGGGGCCACTACTGGTTGGTTGTTCTCTGTGCTGCTTAGGAAGATACCTTGTCTCCTGACTGCCTATCCTTCCAAGGTCATTGGAAAGCCATGCTTGTTTCCAGCCTGGCCTTGTTGAACCCTGGAGGTTTAATTCTTATGCTGATAAGAACAAAAAGAATTTGACTTATCTCTCCCATCTCCGTGGAGATGGAAGAAAACCTCATTTCTCGAAATGTGATTACATGTTATTTGACAGTTTTTCCGTTTGCCCATTAATTCAGGTGTTTGAATAAGTAAGTTCAATTCGGGGAGTGGACGCTCTGAGTATGGTCGCCTTTTCAAATGTGATGGTTCCTTTTTGAAGTGAATTTATTTTTACCCCTTTCCTCCATCATTCAGAGTTTAAATATTTGCCAGTGCAGATGTTTGATTTTTATCTGAGCTCTTCCTCTGTTTAACTTTATTCTCGTGGGTAGTTAAGTGGAAGATAAGGAGTGTTCTTACTTAATTCCTTTCAACTGGTGTTGCTCAAATATTTGGAAAGCAGCCCCATCCAAGAAGGAGTGAGCAGTCAGGAACCTGGCTAAATGGAAATGAGCTTCAGTGAGCCGGGCACCATGGGTTGTCTCTAGGGCCAGGGTGTGTGTGTGAGGTACAGGCATTTGTATGTCTATTCCTTCCCTAGAGGCTTCTGAAGCTACTGGTAAGAGCTGTGGTTTCTTTTGTGTGTGGTTCTTAAAAGGTAATGCTGCAGGGCTGTAGCCAGCCATGGCGGCTTAACCTGAGAACTCCTTGGGGAGTCTGTCAATGATTGCCCCCAACTCCTTTCAAAACTGATATCAGCTTTGCTTGGGGGGGGGGGAGAGTAAGTGTGACTTTTACACTTGTCTCTGCTGTTCAGCAGTGATTAAAAAGAAGCCAAACAAATGAAAAACTCACCCCAGCCCCCTCTGCTGCTGTAGCACTGGCTTTGTGTGTGTGGACTCCTGAACACTTTAAGCCTTGCTCTTCTAAGAAATCCTCAAGGATTTGCTTTTTAAATCATTGCCTTAAAAATGTATCCATGAACAATACCACATTTCACCACCACCCTGGGAACCCACACCAGGGGTTTGGTTTTTGTGTGCACTGTGATAAATTGGGTCGGCTTCCCTGAAAGTGTTCAGAGAAACCCAGGGATTCTCGATGATTTGCCTGGCAAATCACCTTCCCCAGAGAATTTAAACAAAGACTAAGGAACAGATTCAGGAAGTAAACCCCGAATGGGGTGTGCTCGTCTGTCTTCCCTTCATATCTTTTTTTCTCCCGAAATGGGGACTCCACTGAAAAAGTTGATTTACACCGTGGATCGAGGCTGAACGGAATCCAATTGGCAGTCACTTGAACACTGTTTTGATGTAAGATTCAAAGCTTCTGCAAATTTATTTTATCTTCTACATTTGCTGATCTCCCGCTTGTAAATCCTGTTGAAGGAGAATAAAAATGACTGCGGCCTGATGGGAATTAAATGTCTGAAGTTCAAAGCAGTTTGCACATCAGAGCAAGCGTCAATCAAATGAACATCATGCAAGGCAAGCAGGGAGCGAATTTCTCCATGGGGATGAGATCAAAGTGAGAGTCGCAGCCCTGTTTTCTCCCTCGGGACGCAGTTTCGATCAGTTGTTCATAAAAGGAAACCCAAAAGGATTTTTTCTTTCTTTCTCTCTTTCTTTCTTTCTTTCCTTCTTTCTTCCTTTCTTTCTTAAGGGGTTAGGAGAAATAGAGTTATTCCTCCAGAAACTGAATTCTAGGCAATAGTTTTATTTTATGACAATAAGTAGAGAAGTTGGATTTAATCCTTTATCTTTATATATATATTATAAAGACTCAAGGTCTTGAGGAGATTTAGGTAGGATTTTTCTATTGCTAACTTTCTAAAAGCATAAATATAAAGAATGAGATTAATAAACCCTTCGAGCTGATTGCTTACTCATCTTATATGAAAATGTATTATTTTTCCTAGTTCTTGACCATTCTATAAACTTGGACTTATGCATATGATTGGCAGCTATATACCTCGCTAAATGCAAAATGGTTTAGCTAAGTCCTGAGAGGAACTGACATGTTTTTATAAAGACTCTTAACCATAAACTTTGTTTCCATGGGCTCTAATCTGAGTGACTAGCATGCTGCTTTTTAGAAACTGTTTTTCTTAATGGCGCATGTGCATTAAGGTAGCTCCTGGCTTTGGGCAGTTGAACCTTCTTTCTAGGCCTGGAAGAAATTAGTGTAACCAAGATATCCAAACAGGTTTTCTTCCCATGTTTAGAGTTCAGCAGGTCCAGAGTCCAGACAACAGTAGATGTTAGTGTGTTTCTTCTTCTTCTTCTTCTTCTTCTTCTTCTTCTTCTTCTTCTCCTCCTCCTCCTCCTCCTCCTCCTCCT
>PVIH01004097.1:0-49865 GCA_004025045.1 Sigmodon hispidus
AGGTTTTCTGCGGAAGTCAGATCTGGCTGACTCTTGCTTGAGTTCTTTCAACCATGCTACCCTGGCCCTCTGTACTAATTGCTCCTGATGCTCAGAGGAGAAGAACAGGAACCACGGGGAAGCCAGGTAAAAAGCTTTCAGGACCACAGAGATACACCAACCAAACACTGTTGGTATTTCAGGACATGAGCAAGCGCAGACCATCTGCTTCTCCAGCTTCTGCCCATATTGCTTTTTATACTTTCTAGACTGAAGTCTAGAAAATATAAGCATGTATAATAAACCTTATTTTTCTGTTTATTTTGTAAAATACAGTTATCTATTTTTATTATATTTGTTAGCATTTGTAATCATATGCAATTTGTATGAAGCTTTTTGATGAATGTGCATCTCCTTTATTACATTGGCATTTTATTAGCCATCATTTACTCAGTGTTTAGTTTAAGGCTTGGCTTGAGCAAGTAATATATTTTGAATGGAACCTGGGCTCTAACCATCACCTGGATGGACTTAGTGATCATGATCCAGTCTCTATTACTGCACAGTTCAGACTAATAGGAGAACAGATATCATCTTGGCATGTTGATGATACTGATTCTCTGAGCCTAGGAAAAGGTTTGAGGTCCATTTGATAAGGGCATTTAAACTTCTTATTTCTTTACTTAATTTATATTTGATGCCAATGAATCTTCAAAACACCACAGCATGCAAAGGTGTAGACTTGAGATTATGAGGAGCTTTCTTAACATGTCAAGACTTGTTCATTTTAAACATAAGAATTTTGTACTTGACTTATGTTTAAAATAATAGAGCTGAGCTATACTCTATTCTATTGGCTTTGTTCCTATAGAGAATGTTGATACATATAAGTCCCAAATCAATCTTTGGGATTTTGACCAAGTTACTTAAGATCCTTTCTCCACAGTTCATAGTCTAAAAGGTCTTCTGATACTGTTTAAAACTGCTTTGGTTCTGCTAGTCATCAGGCAATTTCTTTAAAATGCCTTTTTTTTATGTCAGAGGTTTGAATCTTTTTTTACCTTATGTGTACTTGCAATGCATCTGAATTTTTCATTTTTTGTTTTGAGTGTGAGATCTGGAGCTTAGACTAGTCAACATTTAGGGTTTGACAGAAGCAGAGATGGGCAGGACTATATTTGTCATGGGTGGAAGTCAACCATTGTCTTAGTCATTGTTTATATAGAGACACCATGACCAAGGCAACTTTTATAAAAGAAAGTATTTAATTAGGAATCTGCTTACAGTTACAGAAGGTTCCATTTGCCCCAGCCAGCAGGGGTGGGTGGGGGGTGGGGTGGGGGTGGGTCTTCATCGTGGACCTGAAGAAAGGGGGCAAAACAAATAGGGGGGGGCAAGAAACACAAAAGAATTGAGGGCCAGACAAAACTTTCTGATCAAGACTCAAAACTTTATTTTTTGGCCAGCAGCTAAATAAGGGATTCAAGGTGGGAAAGTTCATATAGGCATAGCGTGGGGAGATTCCACAGTCAAAGGTGTTCTGCTAAAACAGGATGTGTTACTTTGGAAGTCTATCTATCAATTACCTAACAGGAAAAGAGACACCTGTTTGTCTCCTGGGAAAAAGCCTAACTCATAGTAAAAAGGAAGCCTTATTTAAGTCTTGCCTGAAGGTCTGAATTCCTGGCATAGCTTGAGACAGTGGGCACATTGGCCTTCATTTCCTGGCATCCATTATTATCATGGCTTGGAGCACAGTGGCTTGGAGGTAGGCACTACAGCAGCCTCTGAGGGCTATGTGCTGCTTTACAGGCAGAAAAAAAAAATGGTGGGCCTGTTGTGGGCTTCTGAAACCTAAAAGCCCACTTCCAGTGACACACCTAATCCAACAAACCACACGGAATCCTCCTAATCCTTTCAAATAGTCTCATTGCCTGCTGCCTAAGCATGCACATATCTGAGCCTATGAGGAACATTCCTATTCAAACCACCGCAACTATGAACTAAGATCTACATTCTCTTTCATGGTGATCACATGAAAATTTAAGTCCTGCTTAACATCAGCTAAAATTTCTACATTTTTTAGCTCTTAAATCAAGAGCTTACATTCTTATGTCATTGTAGCGGGAAATCAGAATCTATACAGGTGGACTGATAGCAGCAGAGTGCCGAGACGGAGAGGGGCGTGATCAACGAGAACGAGCTTCAGAAGTAGAGCACCCAGGGAGAGGACGAGAGACAAGAAGCTGGCATTCTCTCGCACAGAGCCGGGACCTCTCTCGAGGGTTCTGGACTGGTGGCATGGTTTTTAGACTGGTGGTGCGGTTTCCAGACTGGTGACTCGGGTTTTCGGACGTGGGGCGTGTGGAACAGGAGCTTTCGTTTGGGAACGCTCCGGCGCGCTGCAACCTTACCCCTTCACCCCTTCTTAAAACCTTCTCCGTTTTATAAGCGATTCTCACAAAATAAACATCATTTAAAACATATCTCACGGCGAGTTGTTACCGTGATATGTCATTCTGGTCAGTCTGAAGATATAGAATCAACTTTTTATTTGCTTTCCTGTTGATTCCTAATTTACTTTATCATCTCTTGCTGAAAGATCAGGAAAATAAAAAGATCTAAGCCACTCAAGTAGATTACTTTTTGACATTGTACAGATACTTTTGTGAGAGCATTTTCAGGGCAGAAGAACTTATCATCCTTCCGACTGTTGTGCAGGGCCCAGGCTCTTCCCAGAATTCCCTAGCAGTGATGGTTAATCTTGACTGTCAATTTCATGAGGTTTAAAATCAGCATGGGTACAAATCTCTTCACACGTCTGTTAGGGTTAGTTGAGTTAACTGAGGTGAGAAAACTCAAACTAAATATTGGCAGCAGCATCCCATGGACTAGAGTCCAGACTACTCTAAAAGAAGAAAGTAAGCTGAACACCATCATTTATCTCTTTGAGCTCTCTGTAGACACAATGTGACCAGTTCTTCCCACAGTGATGGGTTTCAGTCTCAGATTGTGAGTCTAAATAAGTCCTTCCTTAACTTGCTTTGGTCAGGTGTGGTAATTTGAATGTAACTGGTCCCCATAAGCTCATAGGGAATGACACTGTTAGGAAGTATGACCTTGTTAAAACAGGTATGGCCTTGTTGAAGGAAGTGTATCACTGTGTAGGCAGGCTTTGAGGTCTGTTTTGCTTAAAGTTTTCTCAATGGCACCTTCTGATCAAAATGCCACTAGCACCCATCTGCCTGCATGCTGCCATGCTCCCCACCATGAGGATAATGGATTAAATCTCTGAAACTGCAAGCCAGCCCCAATGAAATGTTTTCCTTATAAGAGTTGCCTTGGTTATAATGTTTCTTCATCATAACAGAAATCCTAAAACAGAAGTTGGTACCAGTGTTAGTATTTTGCACGTGGAAGAACTCGCTAGCATGCTGTCAAGAGCTGTATTAGATTTAGTAAAGGAACAGGTGGGGGAGGGGAAAGAAAGAGAGAGAGGGGGATAGAGAGCAGAGAAGAAGAAAAGAGATAGTCTCCCGTGTTGTTGGGGTTTTTTAAAGGGAAATTATAGTGAATGGAGAGCAGTGGCACAATGCTGTGTCAGTCTGAGGCACACCGAGCTGAAACTTGATAAACTTTATGTAGGATTGATACAGCTGTTTAGGGTTGGGAGGTGAGCAGTTGAATTTGGAATGCGAAAGTTATAGGGAGAGAGTGGGTGATGGCAGAAGAGTGGAAAGAGGTTTAGAAATGGAGAGAAGAGAAACAGAGAGGGAAAAAAAAACCACTTCCATTTGTACCTAATGCTTGCTTGGAAAGTTAGCTGTTGCAAAATATAGTAGGCTAAGCGGCTTGAGAGACTTAAGCACACATCTTAGGGGTGAGGCTGGAGGAATATTTTTCGCTGGCTTATTCTCCATTATTGAGACATAAGGGGGTCAGGAACTTGCCAAGCCTTGGTTGTCACCTAGCTGAACAATCCTGTGAGGAAGCGTGACTACACTCTATCAGTCTGTCAACTGTCAGGGTAGCACACTTGGACACCAACACCCCTAAGCTCTCGTCAGAGCAAAAGGGTAAGCTCCAGGGAGGTACACCCAACGAGCAGCAGGTGCTGCGAACCTGTGGGCCACGCAGCCTGCCAGTGAAAGCATCCACTGAAGATGCCGGTATTGATCGGGGCTGGTGGTGTGCGACCAAACAAATGGAAGAACAAATCTTGGCAGCAACTGCAACTCTTCAATGAAGCTTTCTTAGATTATGTTCACCTAAGTCTAAGAAGAGGTCTCCCAAGTTTCAGCACCAATGCTAGTATTTTGCCTGTGGAAGAACTAGCTAGCATGCTGCCAAGAGCTATATTAGATTTATTAAAGGAATGGGTGGGGGAGGGGAAAGAGAGAGAGAGAGAGAGAGAGAGAGAGAGAGAGAGAGAGAGAGAGAGCAGAGAAGAGGGAAAAAGGAGAGGGTCTCCCACATGGTTGGGGTTTTTAAAAGAGAAATCATGCAGACATGCTCTAGAAGTGGGCATCAGAAGCTCCTCAGAGCCTCTGGGGGCAGACGGCATGGCTGCAACAATCTAACAACCAGAGACTAGGGTATTGTTCTGATAGGCCCGATTATGTTTTTGTTTGGAGGAATTTGAACTTTGGTTCTTTGGGCTGGGAAAGCAGTAGAGTGTCTTAAGCACTATTAAATGGGTTGTACTAGCAGGAGCAGGAAAGACAGTGGCTCTGAGTGTGGTCTGATGAGAGCTACCTGTGCTGTGAGATTATGCTGGTTATGTTGTAAATATGCATCCTGTCTATGAGTTTAGTAAAAGCTGATTGGCTAAAGGCAGACAGGAAGTGTGGGCGGGGCTACCAGACTAAGAAAACTCAGGAACATCTCAGAACACAGACAGATGCCAGACACAGAGCCACCGGAGAGACAACGCAGATGCCAGGAGACAACACACAGAAAAGAAGCTGAAATGCTGCTCTGAGAAACGGTATCGAACTACATGGCTGAACAAGACTGAGTTCAGATGAAGGACTTAGCAAGTTATATGCCTGGGCCCTAGGTCAATCAGCAGAAAAATAATATAAACCTGTGTGTGATTATTTGAGGTTAAGCAGAACTGAGAGTGGGACCCAACCTCTGATCTGAAAGCCCAGGCCAGAACCTTATACAACATATCTGGAGAGGCTTCAGAATTTCAATAGGTTGCCTAGGGATCATTATTGTAATATTTTGGTGAACAATGTGGTTGATTTTTGCCCTTGTCCAAAGAGTCTGCCCGAGACTAAAGTGAAGAGGTTTGAATTAATTCCATTGGCAGAGGAAATCTCAAAACAGGCTAGTGTAGACCCTGTCATGTAGTTATTAGTGGTAACTCTAATGAATATTTATAATGAAAAGGAGCAAGAAAATATAAAATTTGAGCAGAAAAAAATAGAGTTACTTTGCTATGTTCAAGGAGATAAACATATTAAAAAATGGAATAAAGGGAGTGGTGAACTCTGGGTAAAATCCCACCCAATTAATTTTCCAATTTATGAAAAGGAATTAAAGAAACATTTAGAGTCGGGTGTTATTATTGGGTATTCTTTGCATTTCTTGATCCCAAATAATGACAGAGAGACTCTTATTAATTATAAAAACTAAGGCTTGTTGTTAACTAGCTTTTATAGCTTAAATTAACCCATTTTTATTAGTCTATATTTTTCCACATGGCTCCTTACCCCTCCTGACTTCCTCCTCATCTCACAGGTGAATCCCCAGCCTCTCAGATTCCTCCCCTGAATTCCTCTCTCTCTCCGGAAGTCCTGTCTATCCTCTCCTGCCTAGCTATTAGATATTCAGCTCTTTATTAAACCAACCAGAAGGTGCCTTAGCCAGCTGAGGAAGGACAGACACATCTTCACACAGTGTGATCAAACAGCCCATAACAAGTTGTGGTGGTACTTGTCTTTAATTCTAGCACTGGGAAGGCAGAGGCTGGTGGATCTTTGAGTTCAAGGCTAGCCAAGGTCTACAGATTCAGTTCAAGGACAGCCAAGCTTACTTAGGTAGTGAAGGTCAAAAACAGAAAGCTGGTGAAGATGTAATTGAATGAGGGAGCAATGACCCAACCTCAGCAAGCAGCTGAACTAGTAACATCAGACATGTGGTTTTAGCTTTAGAGTTCAGTTTAGTAGAATTGGGTTACAAAATTTGCCTCCACACCTAAGGGAAGCCACTGAGGCTAGGTATGTGTTGGGGATATTTATCCCTGGACAGAGGCCTAGAGAGGTCATTGTGTGAAACTGTGAAATTAAAGCCTGGATTGCTTTGGAGATCACAAGATATTAGAGATGCCAGAGCTGTGGGATACCTGCTGAGGAGTGCTGCTAACCGGGCGTAGAACCAAGGAAAGAAGTGTATTACAGTCAACAGAGCTGAATGGAGTCTGAAGAGTGTTTGATATCATACATGGAGAGGCAGAACTTGGAGTTTGTCCAGCTGGTTTTCAGTCTTGCTTTGGTCCAACATTTCCTCACTATGCTCCTTTCCCCATGTTTTGGAATGGTAGTTTATATCCTGTGCCATTATATGTTGGAAGAATGTGATCTGTTTTTTAAATTTTTTATAGGGAATTATAGTCGAGAGATTGCATAAATCTCAGAACAGACTTTAACTTTGAACTTTTAAGCATTGCTAAGACTGTGATAGACTATGGCAACCTTTGAAGTTGGTCTAAATGCATTTTGAATTATGACATTTTTACAAGCTTATAGAGGCCAGGGAGAGGAATGTGGTAGATTGAATATAATTGCTGCCAGTAAAGTCATTGTGAGTGGCACTACATAGGGAGTGGCACTATTAGGAGATGTGGCCTTGCTGGAGTAGGTGTGGCCTTGCTGGAGTAGGTGTGGCCTTGCTGGAGTAGGTGTGGCCTTGCTGGAGTAGGTGTGGCCTTGTTGGGGTAGGTGTGGCCTTGCTGGAGTAGGTGTGGCCTTGTTGGGGTAGGTGTGGCCTTGCTGGAGTAGGTGTGGCCTTGTTGGGGTAGGTGTGGCCTTATTGGAGTAGAAAGTGGGTCACTGTGGAGGTGGGTTTTGAGTTCTGTTTTGCTTAAACTTCACTCAGTGTCACAGCCACTGTCACCTTCTGATTAAGATGTAGCCATTTTCCTGTCTGTCCTTATGCTGCCATGTTCTCCTCCATGATGATAATAAAAAATGTAAATGAGCCACTCCAATGAAATATTTTCCTTATAAGAGTTGCTATGGTCATGGTGTCTCCCCACAGCCGCAGAAATCCTAACTAAGACATGAGGTCTTTTGCTGCACCAACAAGACAAATAACTTTTTTGAATGCCGTGTGCATGGCACCATTAAGAAAAGAACCCCACGCCCACTCACTCAGTGGCCTCAGAGGGCCTTGGTGCCGAGTCATATACAAATGGAGGAAGAGTTCTTCCCTCATTTAGATACCGTTTATGTCTTTGGCCTGAACTGTGTGCTTTAGGCCCTTTTACATTATGTATGTCACCTGCCTTCAATATTGTAGGTTTTTAAAGTCTGGGCTGCTATTTTCTTGTTCATTGCTTCCACATAGCCATAGGGCAGGCTCCCTGGTTTTCTCACTGATGTGACCCAGCTCTTTCTCTGGCCTTTAAAAAAAATACCCTTCTCAGCTTGATCTGAGCCTGAGCCTCTTGTCTTCACTAATGTACACTTGTGGTTGCCCTGATATGTCAGGTCCCCCTGTGTTTTTATCAGCCACACAAGCCAAAACTGGAGGGCTGAAAAGCTGAGCTTGTCCAGTGAATGTGATCTCTGATATCAGATTTGGTTTATAGCAGAACTTCCTCCAGGCCTGAGAATATGGAGAAGATATTGTGCCTTGGCAGAAAAAAAGAGCTGACACCTTTTTAATAAGTAGGACCTAGTCAGACACTCCAGAACATGATCTGGACTCAGAAAAGAAACCAAGGCGGAAGCGTATCACATATCCTGTGACAAATTATGGTGGCTAAGGAGAAAGACACAGAAAACTTTGATCTTTTCTGTTAAACACTGTGAAATTTTTGCTTGTGACAAGGAATTGAAATCTTTTTATTTTCTCTACCTTGCAAAACTTTATGTAAATTCTTTAATCCCCACAGCCCCATAAAACCTTGTTGTTTCTTGGAATGTAAGTGACTTAAAAGGCCACACTTTCCTGATTTTCTTTGTGATTTTTCTTTTTTTAAGTAGCCAACTGCAAAAGGCTGTGAGGCAAGACCCTAGACCCTAGCCAATGAGGAAAACACACAGTAGCCACATGTGTCAGAATAAAAACAAAGTGTACTTCCTGCCCTGGTATGCTTTCTCTTCTGAGAGTGCCCTCTTGCCCTTGCTCAGATGCTTTTACTTTGGGTGGTCTTTTGTGTGATACCATGGATATTTCTAACAATGGGAAGAAATATTATAGTAATGATAACAACAAATGCTTAAGTAATTCTTTACAATACTGGCCACTGTTTAAGACATTTAGCATGTATTAACAAATAAACCCACCTGCGATATAGTATCATTTAAAGATGGAGCTAGTGATATTGACCAAATATAGAAATTGGTTAGGCAGTTTATGACTAGAGACCACTAAAATTGCAATTTGAGAATATCCTTGCAAAAGGTCAGGGATGTGGGAAGAGGGTTCTGGCTTCTTATCCTCTGAAGGAATATCCCTACCTGGAAGGTAAATGTGACTGAAACTCCAGTCTAGACCCTAAACCCTTCTAGTGAGCAGCTTTGGAACTAGATCTCTGGATTTTACTTACTGAAATGTGTCGCATCTATTTTCCAATCTCAGATCATCTCCTAAAGGATGTAACCTGCTTAGAGGGTGCAGAAGTTATCAGGACTTTATTGAGGCTTATCCAGGGAAACTTATTATTTCCTTCAAGTGAAATCTACCTGTGGACTGGGTGGAGCCATGAAACACCCATTGGTTCCCTCCTTGAGAGTTAATTTAGCTGGAATTGTCAGCTACCTTGTCAATCACTTGGCCAGGGGTCTACCCCTCAGAGATGCTGATTCATTTAAAGCCAAGCTAAAGAGATGGAAGGAATAATTATGCCCTTGATGAAGATAATACTTGTTTGTTTCCAATAAGCCCTGTCCTCAGTGTAGTTCCTTAGTGACCGGCCTTGGATCCCTGATAAATCTTCTCACTTATCTGAGTCTCAGTTCAAAAAAACGTATTCTCCCTCTCCTTCTCTCTTCTGAATGGTGCCTAAAGCCCAACATCTTAATGAGTTTGGAGAGCTGGTGTTTGAGAATCAAACTCTGGTGGTCAACATTTCTCTCCACCTTCTCCAGGTTGTACTTGGCTACACATTTGCATCATTCTCTATTTCTTATCTAGGCCTGGGACCTCTACTATAATCTGTGCTCTCTTTAACCTTGGGAAAAAGGGACAAGGAAGCCATGACACGGAGCCTGGACATATTTGTCTTTGAACCTAATAAAGTGTGACTTTGAGAAAGACTTTTTATATATGTGAGTTTTATTATCTCTGAAAGTGGAATAAAATCACTTGTTGAGTTGTTATGAATGGAAAAGTGATGATGTACAGTCCTGGGCCCCTCACTTCGGTATTGCTGCCTTAAGTTCAATTTTCTGTCTTGTCTTCTGTTCTTTCTGTGGTTCTGTTTCTTGGTTTTTTCCTTCTTCTTTATTTCTTTGGAGCTAAATGGGAAGGGCCGTGAAAAGCCTGGTCCCTTGTGTTTGGGCCTTGGCTGTCATTGTCTTCTCCTGGATAGATGAAGCATCACCTCCTGGCTCTGTGTTGATGTTCTGAGGCACGACTGTTTGACACACCATTTCAGGTGCAGTCTGCAGCCTGCCTAACGAGCCCTCATCTTTCGCATCACTGACTGTTCAGCTGATTTAGGGGAAAGTGCCCCCCGCTGATGTGGAAGAAACAGAAGCAGCATAATTGTTGCTTCTCTTTCCTTCCATTTCAACTTCTGTGCAAGCTTTCCCAGGAGACCTGATTATTTCCTGTACCATTTCTACATATCCTAATGATGTGATTTATTGCTAATCAATGTATCATATTAATTGATATTTGTGATTAAAAAAATCTACCATTTGTCACTTTTTCTTCTGACACTTATTATTTAATGGCTTGGTTTCCCATTTCTCAATTACTTTTAATCTTGAAAATGGTATTAGTCTTTCTTTGAATGTCGCCTCTATTGCTCCTTGGCTTTGTGGTTTTTCTTTTTTCCCTTTAAGGTGGTAAATATAGAAAGTTTGTGTGCTTGTGGTTGAGCAGCGTGTCAGTGCCTTTAGCAAAGTTTTCCAGCTGTGTGAGTCAAGTAACAACACCTGATTAGAACCTATGCATGTTCTTATCAATCCATTTTCCCCAGACTTGTGGTTTGAATCTGAAGTAGCAAAATATACACTTAAATCATGGGGCCCCTAGGCTACCTGAGACCTGAAAAGTGATGCAGTCCAAATGCCTCCTATCAGATGCTTGACTTCCGTAGGCAGCACGGAACTAGCAGAAACCCTCAGTTGCTTTTGAGTGCCAGGCAGGCTGGGAGAGGAGAGAAGAGGAAAAGAGAAGAGAGGAGAGGAGGAGGAGAGGAGAAGAGAGAGAGAGAGAGAGAGAGAGAGAGAGAGAGAGAGAGGATTGTGGTATGTAATTTGGCAGATATTTGGTGAATACATCTATTGCTGTGTTAATCTCAGAACAGTGTCTCATTCATTGCTTTATAGAATTTGGCAGAAGTTTGATTTTGGTGAACACATCTATGGTTGTGCTAATGTCAGAACAGTGCTCCTTTCATTATGGCTAAATCAAAATGCACAGACTATGATGAGTGTATGGCAACCGGTGGTTTCATAATTCTTCAAGAAAACCTTAATCTTTTTTACAGATGCGCTGGTGCCTATGGCAGTGTTCTTCCCCAGGACTGTGGGAGCAGCATGGTTGTAGTGATTCAATTACTCCTGTTTTGTAACAGAGATGGACAAAATAAAGAAAAATAGCTTCCTCTGTCCAGATCCCCAAACCTAATATTAAGAAGCTGCTCCACTGTAGTGGTTCTTTTAGGTGGAATTATTTAAAGCAGGAATTCCAATGTTCTTTAGAAATGACTTTCTATTCTTATATGTTACACCAAGGATTTGAGACAGGTCAAATATTATGTTTCATTACACAACTGCCCCTTTTCTCAAAGAGCGGAATTAAAAAATACATTTATTTTTCAGATTAACATAAATTGAATTAAATCATGTTGGACATTTTTAAAAAATTAGATGTATATAGTAGCAGGAGCTTTAGAGTAGAAACCAGAGGGTCCTAGCCTTTTCTCCCAGATTCATGAAATAATAGTTGGTACGTAGTCCTGGAGGAGGCATTTTGGTTTGAATTTGAAACAATGTAGTAAATAGTACTGATGATACAGTAACCACAACTTTTCTTTAAGTATCAGCTCTCAATTGTTTTATTTCTCTACTGAATTTGATGTCCTATCTATCTATCTATCTACCTAACCTATTTATCTACCTATCTGTCTGTCTGTCTGTCTCTCTCCCTCTATGTGTGTGTGTGTATGTATGTATGTATGTATGTTTATGTATGTATGTATGTATGTGTGTGTATGTATGTATGTGTGTGTATGTATGTTTATATGTGTCACAGTACATGCGCAGAGGTCAGAGACTTTGGGGAGTTAGTTATCCCCTTTTGCCTTATTGAGGCTAACTCTCTCTTGTTTTTGTCTAGATGTATACTTCAAGCTAGCTGGCCTAGGACTTATTTATTTATTTGCTGTGTATGTGTGTGTAATCATCCACCTCCGATCTTACCATTGAAGTGCAGAGTGATTGAATTTAAGTTATCAGGCTTGCTCATTAAGTGCTTTTAACCACTAAGCCATCCTGCCAATTCTCTTCCCCCCTTTCCCATTCCTCCCCTCCCCTTCTCTCCCTGTCTCCTTCTTTTCTCCATTCTCTCTCTCTCTCTCTCTCTCTCTCTCTCTCTCTCTCTCTCTCTCTCTCTCTCTCTCTCTTTGAGAGGTCTGTAAGCCTTGAACTTGTGACTTTCTAGTCTCAGGCTTTTAGCCAAGCTATGGCTTGAACAAGGAGACCTGGATGTTTTAATGATGAGAAAAAAGACAGACAGAAGAGATGAAAATTGTCCATACAAGCCCAAGCAGGAAAATGAAAAGTAGACATGTTTTCCATAGCTTATTTGGCAATGCCAGGATGGCTCTAGGCAGAGCAAGGAGCTAGAGGAGTATGATTCTGTTCTCTTGCTCATCGAGAGGTGGCCTATGAATCTCAGTGAAAGAGCCATCCCATTGATTACTGGGTTCTATCCTCTCCTAGATTTGCATTTGACAAGCTACCTGTACAGCTCAGTTCTTATTTATGAAGGTAAAAAATAAAGGTTTGTCAATCACTGTGCAAGTGGGGATATGGGGAAATAGGCTCTTATAGGCTGTCAATTAGTCAAATTAGAGAAGTGACTATGGACATTGGAATGATAATTCTTTAGAAAGCTAAAATAGAACTGCCATATGATCTAAAATACCACTGAGTATATACCCAAAGAAGTACAGATATTCAAAGAGAAATCTTCACATCCATTTTATTGCTATACTAATCATAGTAGTCTAGCTATGCAAAAATCCTAAATGCTGGTCAAGGGATGAAAGGAGAAATATGGTACATACATACAATGGAATTTTATTCAGCCATGAAGAGGGATGCAATTATATCATTTGAGGGAAACAGATGGGACGAGGATCTTCATGTTAAATGAAATGAGCCAAATTCAGAAAGACAAGTACCGTATGTAAGTATTCCTGGTACTTCACATGGTTGAGCCAGCATGGCTCTAGTGGGATACACTTTGTATGGAGGCACACCCCTGGGCATGATTACGTAAACCCACGCACACCCCTTCTCTTAAAAAGAGATGCCATGTTTTGGTCTCTCTTCTCCTGTCCTGCTTCTCTGTTTCTGTACCTGCCTGGGAACTCTCTTAAATAAAACCTTGTGTGTCCTTGGTAGTGCGAGTGTGTGTCTCTTCTCACATGCGAAACCAACACTGTATATTTTTGTTTATTTAATATTAATCTAGATTTTAAATTGTATGATGTGGAAGTAGAAGGACAACTATTTGGGAAAAGCACCATGTATATGTGTGTGTGTTTATGTATGTATGTATGTGTGTTTGTGTGTGTATGTATGTATGTGTGTGGCATTAGAGGAAATGAATTTGAACAAACTACAATTATATGTATGTATGAAAATGTTATAGCGAAACTCATTAGTTCAGGCACCAATTTATAAATAACGAAAAAGATACCAAGGACAACAAAATTTAGAGTCCATTTGGTTAATACAATCAATTTCAGGGCAAGTATTGAATGTTTGTGATGGAATGATCTAGGTCTAAGTTTAACAGTGCTTTTATTAGCACAACATAATGTCTTAAGTCAACACACATTTATTATATCATAATTACTGTTGATCAGAATTCTAGACACAACTGAGTTGGGGACCTCTGCTCAGCTGGATTTCCATCCATAGGCCTGAGTGGAAGAAATTATACTTATGTGCCTTTTAAAGTTGTCAGCAGAAGTCATTTGCTCACAACCTACAGGATCTTAGGGTTTTGGCTGCTTCCTGGATGTTGCCAGGAGACCACTGAAGGTCCCAGACATCTTCTGCGTGCCATTCTCCTAGGCAGTTCACAACATAAAAACGGATTTCTTCCACCTGGAGGCTTCTGCTGGGTGGGTTTGCTGGCAAAGTGGGAAGAATCGCCATAAACAAAATAATCTTAGGAGTAAAGTCCAGCCCTCTGCACTACAGTTTGTGGAATAGTACAGAGAATTCACAGCTCCTGTTCACATGCAAGGGAGATCCTAAAACTGATTTGCAGTTTTCCTGGGGGAGTTGTGACCATCTTCTTCCTTTCAGTAAAGTGTAGTCTTTCAGTAGGGAATGTTTAACTTCCAAGGACAGTGACAGGGGCAAGTGACATCAGTCTAGATGATGTGGGTCATCAGTGTGGAAGTCAGATTGCATTACATGGACTTGACATTTGGGAAATGACTTATTCTTTCTGAATCCCCTTAATTGTTAAATTAGGATCATGATTTCTAACCTTCCAGAGTTTCCATGAGATGGTAGACACCAGACATTTATTTGCACATGTAACAAAATCTCTTGTTACCTTCTGGATCCTCAGCACATTAGCTTCTGAAGGATGGCTTGGTGCCAGCTTCTTTTCTAGGAATTCATCTGCTCTTGCCCCACAAAAATAAAAATGCAAACACTTTCTGGTATGATGAAAAATAATGCAATGATTTGCACATTTTGGATGCTTAAAAATCAACCAGGGCCATTGTGAAGAAGAGTCTCCAAGCTTTTTTTTTTTTTTTTTTTTTTTTTTTAAGGACTGACATGTCATCATTTTGCTAAGAGTTTTCATCTCTTTTTCATTCCACCTTATAATGTTCCTTCTGGACATGTTAGCAAAAAAAAAAAAAAAAAATGAAGCTTCAAAAGCAGCAGGAAAAGAAAGCCTTAAGAAAACAGTCTTCGGTCCCATCTAGGGGTTTTTGAATCGGTCACTTCCTGAGCCTCCCATCTTCATTCAGGTGCCTGGGCTGGGAATCCTTGGTTAAGCAAACAGGACCATAATGATATCTTATTTAAACATATGCTCACTTCTAAAGGGATTCTTATGATTACCAGAATATTTGTAATTTTCATCACTAGGATTGGCTGAATTGGAAGGTTTAGTTTTTGATGGTTCCAAATCTCAACATATTTCTAACAAATGGTGGATAGACTTGCCTCTAGCCATCACTCCTTATGCTTATAAAACTAAATAGTTCAGCTCAGTTTTGATTATGACAGTTTTCTATATTTCTCTTGGGATTCCCATTAACAGTGCTAAAAAATTTAAAAACAACCTCTATTACTTTTGACTATAACAAAAACTAACTTTCATTATTTTTGACACATCATTATATTCTAATTATCTACATTTGAGGAGACTATGTTCTTGGCTATTCAAATATTTAGATAATCCATGTTTACTGACCTTGATTGTCTATAGGTGAACCATGATTACAATCAGCCCATAAGTGTGACTTCTTTGGCAGATCTTAACAGTGTATCCACTGTGCCCTGATCCCTTCAACAAAAGCTGCAGTTTTAAGATGAGCTTTTTAATAAACATTTGCAGTCTGGAACTGTTCTTTCTGGAAGCTTCCTCCAGAGCCCATTCTGTGACAGACATTCTTGTTGGTAGATATAGGAAAACTACAAACATGATTGATTATACTCTAAGTTCCATAAGAGCAATGACCATGTCCTACCCATCTTCAAATAGAACAATTATAGGTACTTACAGCATGCCAATAATTATAAAAAGAGGTACTCTTAATATATAATTATTAATAAAATGCTCTGGAGATAGATAGTTTTGATAATAAATTATTTCAGGATTTCAAAGCTTAGATACAGGGCCTGGAGAGATGGCTCAGTGGTCAAGTCCATGAAGGAGACTCAGAACTGATTCCTAGCACCCATGTTAGAAAGTTCACAAACACCTGTATCACCAGCTCCAGGGCATCTAACACCTTCTTCTGGCCTCTGAAGGCAAATGTACTATGTACTCACTCTCCTCCCACATACACATAATTAGAAAAAGATTAGATAAAGCTTAAATACAAAAATAACACATGAGAAGAAAGGAATTCTTTATATAGAAATATTTTTTCATTCTTCCAAATTCTATTATTCTTTTGGTTTTCACAGAGGGGAAGATACATTTTGTAGTAAACCCTATTAATTATTGTTTTAGACAGGCTCTCACTATGTAGCTCAGTTCAACTGAAGGTCCCTATATAGTCCAAGCTGGCCTCATAGTCAATCTCCCGCATCTACTGTCTATGTTCTGGAATGACAAGTGTGGAACCACAATACCCTACTTGTAGGAGCTTAGTTTAGGGAATGAGTAAGACAAAGAGAAGGAACAGTTTTGAATGATTGCCCTGGGATATTCTGTAGTGGTAAAGATGGAGTCTAATGTTCACAGAGGGCAGTGGCACCAACTGTGCCCTAGCGAGCTCAGTTTCTCTTGTTTTGTAGCTTTCTCCTAAGGAATTATTTCTAAGAACTTCCCAGGATATTTCTAATAATTGATTTGATTATGCCTTCCTAGGCTGGCTTGGGATTACCATTCTACTTGACAACATTTCTCAAAGGCACACATATCTTCCATCAGATCCGTCAAGTGTTCTTTTAGCCACAGAGATGAATTCACTTGTCATTCTAGCTTCTATAACCGGGAATATTTCTTTATTTTCAGTGAAAAACTCTGACTAGTACAGAATTATCATAAGAAAGGATTTCAAGTGGCTGCTCCCCTGCCTGCCAAGCATGGTTGTATAGATGCATAAGCATGGATGTCTATGCTTGGACCTTCGCAATTGGGGTTTGTTTATCTGTCCTAACTGGGAATGAAGGTGGTGTAAATCCAGATAGTGGTCAGGGAAACGTCACTGTTGGGAACACATTTTTAAAAAAGCAACCTCTGCTGTCACCTGTAGTGAGCCTAAAATAAAGTCCCCTGTGGAGACTTCAGGACAGCAAATGGCCTCTACCATACATATCTAAGTATGGAGGGGATAAGGAAGGCAAGAACAGTCAGAAACATAGGTGTTTTGAATGGCCAAGAGTAATTCAGAGACAAAGACCCATTCAAATGTGACTCAGTGACTAAACAAAAACTCAGCAAAGTTCAGTGCCTATGCCTCTTGCTTGTCCAAATGGAATGATGATTACTAGTGTACAATGCCAATTGGATGCACATGTCTAACAGGTTCACTGTGTGAATGATAATACACTACTTGGGAAGAGTGAGACCCTAAAGTGTGGACTGGAGATCCTATTCCTTTACTCCTTGTCAATCAAATAGCCCCCTCTCTTGCAGGCTTATAATAATTATATGTTGCTTAATGATGCTGCACCTTGTTCACTTGAAGGAATTGATTTATAAGGAAAAGTAGCTTTTCCAGTCTGTTCTTTATTTTTAAACAAAAAATCCAAACCCAGAATATTTAAGAGACTTAATTCAGAATATTTTAATATCAAAAGAATGTGGGTTTTTACTAATTGACACTGGCAAGATTCAGAGCAGCATGTGCGAGAACATGAGGTACCCAAGACCCTATTATATTCAACCAGCCAGGGTGGGCACAGGTGATGAGGGTTCTGCTTCATGTTGGTCTCACTTAGAATCTCATTCTGTTCTTAGCCTGTCGATGCTTTTACTCAGTCTCAGCAACTAGGTAAATTCTCATTTGGGCTCTGTGACTCTTGGCAAAGAGATAGCATATTAGAAAGGGCAAATATAAGCTCATGGAGTTTTCCATTTCTGTGAAGAACAGACATTCAAAGCAGTATTTTACCTTTGGAGAATTTTCAGTTATTAGCACTTCTATGAAAGAAGTTAATAATGTGGGACAGAGATTCCTATAATTGTATTCTTAATTCTCCAGCACCGTCTTAGAGATATTTTGGAGTAGCACAATACTGATATGATACAAAAGAAAGCTACTGACTATTCTTGGTATAAATTTGATAAAAAGTAAAGTTGGAGCTCACAATACAACAGTACATCAAAAAGATCATAAATTGTTACTAAGTATGATTTGTTCTGGGAATCTGAAGATAGTTCCTTTATATTAAAATGGAAGGAAGTTGATTGTCATAGGGCATAACAATTCTAGGTAATACAACAAGAGCTGTATGTCAGTACTAGTAGATAGTACAATGTGCTTAGCAATGGGCTATTCTAGATTTTATAAAATAACTCCTAAGAAGTAGTATTCTTTTCAACATGACATTTGATGAACTATTAAAAAACAAATATGGTGATCAAATGCTAGACTCATTACTAACATACTCAGGAAAAACAGGTTTCACATTTTTTTTTTCTAAAAATTCTGAGTCACACACTATGTCATCAAACAGAAAGGAGACATATGACTGCTGTAAAGGAGGAACAAAGCCAAGGCTATTTGCAAAAATGACTACAAGAAGTGAGGATGGGTGAGGAAGTGGGAAGTGGATCTGTTAGGAGTTAGGCAGAGGTATAGGGGGTGAATATGATCAAAATACATATTCTCAAATAATTAATGAAAATAGTATATTAAAAAGTCCAAGAATACAAACTGTAAATCACTTACTGATGAGTTCTGTAAAATATTTATGCATGAGATAAACATAAGCATGAACAGATTTTCTATAGTAAAATATTGAGTGATATTAAGGAAAAAACATTTCACTAAAATGTACTAATAAAAACAGATCTGGAAAAATGAATTAGCAGTTAAAAGCACTTGCTGCTTAATGATGAGGCTCAGAGTTTAAATTCCAGCACCCATATTGGGCAGCTCACAAACCACTGTGGCTCTGCCTTCAAGAAATATATAACCTTCTTCTGGACTCCATAAGCATGTGATGCATGAACACTTACACAAATATGGACTTCTCAAATAAAATTAATAAATGCTTAAAAATAATAACTGTAGTGGGATTATGTGTTACATTGTAAATAATTGCCCCACTTATGGGTTTAATAAAAATGCTGATTGGCTGAAGGCAGACAGGAAGTGTGGGAGGGGCTACCAAGCTAAGAAAACTCTTACTGGAAGAACAGACACAGATGCCACAGAGTCGCCAGAGTTGCCAGGAGATGGAGAGGAAATGCTGCTGAGAAAAGTGTGGCTGAACAAGATGGGTGAGTTCAGATGAAGGAGTTAGCAAGTTATATGCCTGGGACCTAGGTCAAGCAGTGTAAAATTAATATAAGCCTGTGTGTGATTAGTTGAAGCTAAGCAGGGCTGAGAGTGGGTTAGAACATTGGGCCCAGGCCAGAAAGTCTAGGCGAGAAGCCTATTACCACAGATAACCTTAAATATGAAAGAACTGTTTAAAATTACATAGCACAATACTAACAATCTTTGACTTACTTAGACCTATATAGAACATTCTCTGTTCTTAAGTGAGAATATAAGCTTGCATGTGCTCAGCTACATGGGGCCTAGTTTTAGATGAATCATTATTTTGTTGCAGTACATACATTTTTAGACAAGGTGTCACACTGACTCTGCTGGCAGAATAGGCCACTGTACCCAGGATTTATGATTTGTTAAGGAATGAAGTAAATCGGTAATGAGATATATTTGGTAAGCTTCCATTTGAGGGTTCCCACTTCCTGTCAGCCTGACACTAAGGATAGACACACTAACCATTGCTGCCAGTTAAGGAAATTGAAAGAGACTTGGGTGGCCCCAGTTGGCTTAGGGAGCATGGCTGGTTTCATGGGTGTGCTGTGTCTGAAGTATAATGGTCAGATTTGTATTACTACAATGAAATACAAGAGAGAACTAATCTTATAAAGAGAACTGTTTTACTTTGCCTACAGGTTTGGGGTTTCAGAGTCTAAGACAGATGTTTGGTCTCTCACTGTACATGTGGAGGATGGTGACATATCATGACAGGAACTTGGGTAGAAATATTTCAGCCAGTCATAGAAAGAGATTGACAGAAAGAGTTCTGTCTTCTCTGAGGGCATATACATCAGTGATGTAAGAACTTCTAACAAAATTTTAAAGGTTCTGTGTTACTTCTCAGTACTATCCCCCTGTGGACCATGCCTTCAGTCACCATGGACCTTTTGGGGACAGAAGCCATAATCAAACTACAGAAGTCTTCATGAACACAAACATATTGAAGATGCTCTGACTTTCAGATTAATATTTTGTTACCATCTTGAGATCCTTAAGGTTTTGATAAGAGATCCTGAATTTTCATTCTGCACTGAGTTCCATAAGCTAGGTAGCATGTCCTGTTCACTATAGTAGATCATAATGCGCATGAGAGCACAGACATTCATCTCTCCCAGACTCAACTGCTTCAGTATGAATTCAGCTTAGTACCATCTAGTTAAAATTCTCCAGAATGTCCCATTTGCTTTTTTCTTCACTCTTCCCTTCCTCTCCTCTCCCCTCCCCTCCCCTTCCCTTCCCTCTTCTCTCCACCCTTCTCTGGGTGATTTTCCTGTGTCAAATTCTGATCTAAAACTAGAGAGAGAGCTGCATTTCTGTTGTTCAGGTCTCACTTGACACTGTAAAGTGTGATAAAGAAAGAGCAGAGGGTGATATGTACTCTATAAAAAGGGTGAAACAGAAAGAAATAGCTGATGATTTTTTTTTTGTAGAAATGTAATGTTTAGTTTGGTCACTGAGGATAGATGGCATGGAGGTGAGGAGGGTGATCCCAAAGGAGAGAAGAATGTTGGTAATGGGACTAAGACTGAACAAAATGGACTTTAGGAACAGCAAAGAACTCAAAGGAGTAATAATGTTGTGGGATAAATACTAATATTGCCACAGGAAGGGTGAGTTAGAATTAGACAAAGATATTTGCATCCCAGACATAGAATAAGATTTTTTCCCAATAAAAATATGAGGGTGAATAAAAGATTTCCTTTTTAAAAAGAGTTCTAGACAAAGAGTTAAAACATACAGTGAAGTGCAAAGAGTGTTAGAGTAAAGCACCGTATATGTATCACTAAGAGTCCATCTTTGTTGACATTTCTCCCATAACTAGAAAATTCATACAGCTCTAAAGGTTTGCTGTTGGGGGAGATCTGTTTGCACTATTGTTCCAGGTTGGAGGGTGGCGGTCCACTGATCGTTTCTCCATCACTCCTAGGCTCTATTAGGTTTATACCCTAATATCTGACTCTGAGGTTTATTTATTAGTAGAACAATAAAAATAGCCACACTATTTTGCCATCAAGGAATTAGAACCAGAACATAAAATATATGTTAGATAAATTAGATCATTTTACTTATTATTTTTACCCTGTATTAGACATAAATATTAAAAAATGACTCCTAATTTATGTCTAATTCAGGCTAAAAATTATTTTCCTAGACTCTAGATTATTCTTATTATTGAGCTATGATCTCTTTATATAGCCCAGGCTGTCTCATAATTCACTATGTAGACCAGGCTGATCTTGAACTCACAGAATTCTACCTGCCTTTGACTCTGGGAGCACTGGGTCTAAATGTGAGTGCCATCATGCCAAGCTTAGACTCTATTTTATTTTACAATGTTTTCTTTTCAATTTTTTTTATAATGTTACTTTATATTTTTCAGATATTTGCTGTTACAGAGCAACTCTGAGGCCAGTCTATAATTTGTGTCTTTCAAACTGCTTTTATCTCTTAGATATTTTTGAAATTATTTTTCTATAATATATAATTCACAAAGAATTATCTGGGTTGGATTTAAGCATTTTTTCTTAGATCAAATATTCTAAAAGAGGAAACCATTCTCTTTTATAAGTTTTCTTCTCTTTTTATTTTTTTCCTCAGTATTTATGGGCCCTCAAAGATGTGTCACTGTGGTAGAGAACTTGCCTGGCTTATAGAACAATCTTGGTTTGATTTCTGAAACAAACCCAAACCCAATCCACCCCAATCCAACCAAATCAAACTCATCCCAACCCAACCCAACTCAACCAAATCAAGTCAACCCAACCCAACCCATCCCAACCAAACCAAATGAAGCCAAACAAGAAAAACAGCAGCAACACCAAAAGTGATTTTTGGAATAATCTATTAGTCTTTATTTTGAGACAGAGTTTCTTTATGTAGCCCTGGCTGTCCTGGAACAAGCTCTAGACCAGGCTAGCCTCAAACTCTGTGATGGGATTAAAGGTGTGTGTCATTTCCACTAGGCAAACAATTTTATTTTATTTCATATATTATTCTTAAGTTGTATAAGTATATTCATCTTTTTTATTATTTACTTAAAAACTTTGCAGTTCTCCTTTGAGGTTTTTTTAAAACATAATTCTTTATTGACTCTTTAGAGATTTCACATCATGTACTCTAATCCTACTTACCTCCCATTCTCTCCATATCTGCCTCACACTGCAGCCTGCCCTTTGCAAATTAATTAAAAACAAAACAAAACAAACTAAAAAATAAACAAAAACTCCACTTTGCTCCTCCCTCTTTCCAGCCCATCTTTATATTCATCCAAATGCCATCAGGAGCTTTGAGTTCTTTCAAAATAAAAGATAAAAAAATTATTTTAGGTATACAAGTGTTTTCCTGCATGCAAGTGTGTGCACCACATTCATTCTTGGTACCCTCAGAGGCCAGAAGAGGGCATCAAATGCCCTAAGACTAGAGTTACATGGCATTGTAAGTTGCACTATAGGTATGCGGAATTGATCCTGGGTCCAAGCAAGGTCAGCCAGTGCTTTTAATTACTGAGCTATCTTTCCAGCTCTCTTTTGAGTTCTTAAGAATATATTCTTTATATTCACTATGTGGTATTTTAGTTTTTCATAGTGTCAATGCTTATAATAATATAAGCTTATAATAATAATATTAAAGGAAGGTTTGGTGAAACTTGGTGAGTATGGTACTAACTATATGAAACTAATATTTCCTATCAATATGACCTTAACTAGGCCTTTGCATTTATAATTTCTGGATCTTGCTTCTCTGGTGTCTGTTAGGTTCTTTTATCTAACCCTAAGGGATTTTTAAGATCAGGTAATAGAAGCCCAGGTATTTCTAACTCTACACATGGATATTACTCCACAGAATCTTGAAAGTGAAAATCTCATCCCCCTTTAAGATTTCTTAATCTTAACTGTGTTAGGGCAATGTACAGGTCTCATAGACTATCACTTACAGTTATTTGTAGTGGGATTGTGTTCTGTTCCATTGTAAATAATTGTCCTGCCAACTAGTTTAATAAAAAAGCTGATTGGCTGAAGGCAGACAGGAAGTAGGGGCAGGGATACCAGACTAAGAAAACTCTGGGAACAGGAAGAGCAGAGCAGAGAAGCCAGAGAGACACCATGGAGACACCATGATGGGACGCCAGCAGATACAGAGGAAAGAAGTTGACATGTTGCTCTGAGAAAAGGTACTCAGCCACATGGCTGAACAAGAGAAGAATCAGGGGTTAGTTTAAGAGCAAAGAGTTAGCAAGTTGTATGCCTGAGCCCTAGGTCAATCAGAATAAAATTAATATGAGTGTCTGTGTCTTTGTGGGAGACAGTGGGTCAGAACCCCAGGGCTAGGCTGGAAAGTCCAGCCCAGAAACCTACTACTACAGTTATTTTCAGCTGATCCATTGTTTTTCTATATACCTTTGCTTTACCTCAGTCAGTAGACATTCCTGTATAACTCACTTGTCCCTTCGAATGGAGTGTTGTCCCTTTGGTGTTCTATCAGGTAACTTTGTTCATTCTAAATTGCCAAACAGTCATTTTAATGACATTATTTGAAAAGCAAAGCAAAACAAAACAACTTCCTTTAACTTTTTCACCAAGAATTAATTGTTCCTCTCTTTCTGTAAGAGGACTCAATTACAGTGGTGTGGTGTGGTGTGGTGTGTGTGTGTGTATGTGTGTGTGTGTGTGTGTGTGTGTGTGTGTATGTGCTTGTCTTCAATAAATTTAATATAATTGGAGCAGCATTCTGAACATATGCATCATGGAGAATAAAAGCTGATTCATAGTCAACAAATAGTTACTACCTATCACATGATAAATATTATATTAAACACTTAGGGTATTAGGATCAGTAACAGAGTCAAGGTTTCTGACATCATGAAATTCACAGATCAGTGATGGGATGATACATGGCAAGTAAACAAAGTAATTTCAAGAAATGACCAATAATTGGTATAACAATCTCTGGTAACTGATTTAAAAAGGTTAATTTTTATTAAGGAGTTTATAGGGAAACATCACTGATACAAGAGATTAAACAGTTGTGCAGTTCCTGGAAAGCTGCACCTGGAAAGGTGCACTGGTCCACCAGGTGGAGGCTGAGCAGATCAGATCATCCATCCAAGAGGAGGAGAGAGCAATCAGGAAGGGTCCAGGTGTGTGTGCACTGTGCACTCATTCCTTTTTTAAAATTTTTTCCTCCTCCTGCCCCTTCTCCTGATCTTCCCCCAGCCTCCTCCTCCCCACATTCCCTGTTCAGTTACAGGAGAGGGCAAGGAATCCCAAGGTGAGCCAATTCTTTCTGGCATATTTATTTGAGGTAGGACTGAGTCCCTTCCCCAAATATCAAGGCTGAGGAAGGTGTTCCCTGTCAGGGCATGGGCTCTGAGAAGCCAATTCCTGTACCAGGAATAAAACTGTGGTCCTACTGCAAGACACTCTACAAACTGCCCAGGCAGTTGTCTACATTCAGAAGGTTTAGATCCCTTCCATGAAGGTTCATTTGCAGTCATTTCAGAGTCTATGAGAGCTCCCAACAGCACAGGACAGCTTGTTCCATGGGTTTTCCTATCAGGATGCCAATCCCTCCACTCATGCAATTTCTCCTGCCTCTCTTAAGCTGGATCAGTAGCTCAACTTAGTATTTTGCTATGGATCTTTGCATCTGCCTTCATCAGCTGCTGATGAAGCAATTAGGGTGGCCATTCATGTGACAATAGGAAAAGGCCAGTTTAGGCATCCTCTACACTATTGCTTGGAGCACTAGCTGGGCTCATCTTGTAGGTTATTGGATGTTTCCATGGCAACAGGTTTCTTTCTAACCCCACAATGACTCCCTCTATCAGGATATCCACATCTTTGCTTTCTTTCTCTCTCTCTCTCTCTCTCTCTCTCTCTCTCTCTCTCTCTCCTTCCCTCCCACTCTACTGTTCTCTTCTCATCTCTCTTTGCTCCCTCTCCAATATGATAGCAATTTTATCAGGAGATATGCTCTATTTCCTCTTCCCAGGGAGATCTATGGATGCCTTTCTTAACTTCCTCCTATTGGTGTGTGTGTGTGTATGTGTGGGAAAGGGGGAGGTTGTGGATTGTGGCCTGGTTATTCTTTGCTTGATGTCTAAAATCCACTTATGAGTGAGTACATGCCACATTTATCTTTCTGAGTCTTTGTTACCTCACTTAGGATGATACTCTCCAGATCTATCCATTTGCCTGCAAATTTCAAGATGTTATTGTTTTTTCTGCTGAGAAGTACTCCATAGTGTAAATGTACCACAATTTTTAATCCATTCTTCAGTTGAGGGACATCTAGGTTGTTTCCAGGTTCTGGCTATTACAAATGATGTTTCTATGAACATAGTTGAGATAATGTCTTTGGGGTAAGAACGTGCATCCCTTGGGTATATGCCCAATAGTGGTATTGCTGGACCATAGTTAGATTGCTTTCCAGTGTTCTGAGGAGCTGCCATACTGATTTCTAAAGTGGCTGTACAAGTTTATATTCCCATCCCAGCAATGGAGGAGTGTTCCCCTTGCTCCACATCCCCTTCCAGCATAGGCTGTCATCTGTGTTTTTGATCCTAGCCATTCTGATAGGTGTAAGATGATATTTCAGAGTTGTTTTGATTTGCATTTCTCTGATGGATAAAGATGTTGAGCATTCTTTAAGTGTCTTTCAGCCATTTGGAGTTCTTCTGTTGTGAATTCCCTATTTAGCCCTGTATCCCATTTTCCAATTGGGTTCTTTGATTTTTTTTTTTTTTGACCTCTAGTTTCTTGATCTCTCTGTATATTTTAGATATCAGGTCTCTTTCTGATGTAGGACTGATGAAGATCCTTTTTCATTCTGTAGGCTGTTGTTTTATTTTATTGGTGGTGTCCTTTGCCTTACAGAACCTTCCCAGGTTCAGGAGGTCTAATTTATTAATTGTTGCACTCAGTGTCTGTGCTACTGGTATTATATTTAGGAAGTGGTCTCCTGTGCCAATTCATTCAAGGATATTTTCCACTTTTTTTTCCTATCAGGTTCAGGGAAACTGGGTTTATGTTGAGGTCTTTGATCCACTTGAACTTAAGTTTTAGTACACTCATCCTTAAAATGGCCTGGTCGTACCCCCAATACTGGAGCTTCAGGTCCTAAAGGCCAGGCCTCTAGGTCAGGTGATAGGGCCTGCTTGCTACTACAGTGGTTCAAAGAAAACATGGTTTGAATTTTATTTTAAAGATGAATCTTTGATGCTACCAGAGAAAATAGTAATAGTTCTTTCAGCAGCTCCCTGTGGTTTCACAACACCAAAGCAACCAAAACCTTAATGTTAAATGACAGTAACATTTTCCCCTTATGTCTGTGTAGCTCAGCACAGCTGTAGTAGCCTGAGTTCAGCTGGCTGACTGATCTGGGTTGACCCATGTGTTTGGGATTGCTTGGGGTTAGCTTGTCTAGGCTGGCCTTGAGGGAGTAGTAGATCTGTCTTTTGAAATCACCAGTACAACTCTTGCATAAGTGTAGCAATTTAAGCCCTAGTAAGCAAATCACTTGGAGATGTTGTTTATATATGTCCACTACTATTCACTTAAACAAAGCAAGTCACACGGCCAAGCCCACAGGCAAAAGACAAACAAATATACCACAGTCAAAGTGGGAGGCACTGGGAAGTTCCATGGTAGGGGTGTGTGGAATGAAAGGCTGGAACAATAACCTAATCTGCCTTAGATCTCTTATGTGTATGATATGTCATAAAAAATACTCGAGTCTATCAAATCCTTAAGGCAGTCCTTAAGGAATTTTTTTTTAACCTTTCTTTCTTCTCTTTATTCTTCCTTCCTTCCCTCATCATACTTATGTTTTCCTGTTCACGTAGTCTTGGCTCATCTGTTGTACTATGACAATGTGGTTTTTCAGCATCTGTGTCTCTTGCTTGGAAGATGTTTATCACTTCTCAGAGTATATGAAGGTGTATATATGAAAGTGTGTATGTTTATGAGTATTTACTCTGCTCCATGACAGGGCAAGAAACCTAAAAACTATTGCCTAGCAGGGCTTGAATGTAAATTCTAGCTCTTCTACTCAAAGGAAAGGTATAATTCTAAAATCTACCCCCCAAAGCTTTTATGCTTGTAAGAAAACCCCATTGAATAACTCCTGACCTTTGCAGAGTCCTTGGAATCTCTATCAAAGTACTAACAATCAAGTCTTTGTCTTCAAAGTCTGCCTCTGGGGGAAGCTATGTAAGAAAATATATACCAAGAGCCTACTGTGAGAAACAAGCACTTGCGGAAGTCTGTTCTTACCAAGGCTGGGTCTTGAGGAGTTACTGCAATCTGTATCAGACAGTGGCAGAAAGACTAAACTTGGAATTAAAGGATCTGGCAATCCTGAGACCAGCACTTTCTTCTACTCTATTTCTCTTCCCATCTCACCTTTAATGTCAGTAAAAGGGAAGTAATGGAGGTGGCAAATTCACAGAGTGACATCCAGTTTCTTCCTGTAAGACAGTACTACATTATATCATATATAGTACCTGGCCCGTAGTCATATTTAGTATAATGCCTAGGTGGCTCATTAAGGTGCCTGCCAGGTAATAGTGATAGTAACAATGTGTGTGTGTGTGTGTGTGTGTGTGTGTGTGTAAGAGAGAGAGAGAGAGAGAGAGAGAGAGAGAGAGAGAGAGAGAGAGAGAGAGATTGTAAAGTGTTTGGGTGAAGATATTATTATTAATACATTCATTTCACAGGAAGAAAAGCCAAAGGTTAGAGGGGCCAAGAGACCCAGCATCATCCAGCAAACTCTAGCATCGGAGATGGATCTTTCCACTTCAAGATTGTCATTGTTTTCACTACATTCTAGCATCTGTCAACCATGTTAGTTATTTATTCTTTGCCTTGACTAGTAGAAGTTCCTCAAAGACAGGAATATATTAATTGTCCTTGTGGATTGCCAGGCTCCACTCAGGGAATTTGAATATTGAGAAAAGAATTAGATAATTGTCAGCAGGATAAGATAGCTTGTAGGAGAATGTGATGAACTTGGCTGAGAGCCTGCCAAGGGTGAAGGTATGAATTTAATGACAGCATGGGTCTTTCAGATCTTGTTTACGAATACTACAGCTTGTAGTGAGATTATGGTATGTTGTAAATATTTGTCCCTCCTACTGGTTTAATAAAATTGCTGATTGGCCACAGGCAGACAGGAAGTGTGGGTGGGGCTACCAGACTAAGAAAACTCTAAAAATAGGCAGAGCAGAGGAAAGATGCCAGAGAGACACCATGGAGACACCGCAGAGATGCCAGGAGACACAGAGGAAAGAAGTTGAAATGCTGCTGAGAAAAGGTATGAAGCCACATGGCTGAACACAAATCATGGGTTGACTTAAGATGAAGGACTTAGCAAATTATATGCCTGGGCCCTAGGCTGATCAGCATAAAAATAATGTAAGCATCTGTGTGTTTCTGTGGGAATTGTGGGAATACCGGACTGCCAGACTGCTGGTTAAACCTCTGGTCTAGGCCTGAAAAATCCGGGCCAGAAACTTTCACAATAACAGCAAATTATAGATATTAATCTATAAAACAGCATTTTGTAGAAGCCAAAGTCCTTTCTGATGCTTGGTCTCATTTGACTCAACAGCTCTGTGCTTTGAAGTGACTTTCTTTGTTAACGTAGCCACTATGGGAAACTGAGGCTTGGATAAAGGCTGTGCTTAGACAAGTCCAGCTACTGACACAATGTTAGGGTGAGATGCTGTGGCTGCTCTGGGAAATCAGACCATCTACTGCAGACAGCAATGTTCGTGAGGTGACTACTTCCTTATTCCATAGCAACTAAAATTTGTGTAGTGCTCAGTGGTGATAGAACAGCCCTTTTTTAATCTTCATTTTTGTAGCTGCAAGGATATTATCCATGCTGTCTAAAGGAGAAAGCAAAGGTTTAGAAGTTTAAGAAGACTTCTCCCAGGACATTGTTAGCAATCTGCAGGGCCAGGGTTCAAATACAGCTTCTCTCGTGCTTAGTCAAGTTGGGGTGGGGGTAGCCCTCACAAGGGAAGGACAAAGTGACAGCAGAGGCCCTCATAAGAGTGTCTATCTTTTCATTTGCTAATGAGGGTTAGCTGGAATTCTTGAGGTCCTCTCCTACCAGGGACAGGGAAATTCTCAAGGTGCTAAAAGTGCAGTATCAGAAGCAGGCATTTCTCAGAGACAGATATGACTTCCTGAGCAGGATGGAATTTTGTGTCTTCTGGGCTGAGTATGCTGTCTGTGGACTATCTGCCTCTTATTCTTCCTTGGACAAATACTGTGGTGAAGACATTGAGGAGGAAGAGAAGAAAGAGAAAAGTAGAAAAAGAAGAAAGAAGAAGGAGAAAGTAGGAGAGGGAGAGAGGGAACAGAGAGGGGGGGAAGAGAAGGAGGAGGAGGGGCTAGAAGCTGATATGCCCTATTCTTCTGCATGAGAAACAGCTCCCAGCTTGTAAATAGCGCAGGATCTGGGGCACACTAAGCTTTGGTGCTTTGTCCAACAAAGGGACGTTTATATCTGTTGTAGAATCTGGGTGTTTATTTTTCTTTGCTTGTATTGCAAATTTTTAACAAGCTGAAAAAAGAACAGACCTTTTTTTTTTCTTTCTTTTTTTCAGTTGGCCTCTCACTCTCTTCTCAACAATGTCTGGGTTTCCCCCAAAGCTACCAAGTGTTAATTTGAAAAATATGTTGCCGACAAGTGGAAGAAAAGGAGGCATCCATTGTGAAATCCCCTGTGGGGCACAGAAGAGCTTAAAGAGAGAACGATAGACATAGAGATACAGGGCAAGAACTGGAGGAGCTCAGAAAGGATGAAGAAAGAGGGAAGGAAGGAAGGAAGAAGAGAGAGACAAATTGTTTGTGCCCTGGTCAGGAGAGGCTATGGGAATGAGAAGCAGATGGACCAGAAAATGCTAGATCCCAAAAAAAGTCTCAGTGGAGCCTGGCAAAAGAGAAGGCTTCTGAATGCAGTCCTCCATTGGACATGAAGCATATACAAGAACCTCATTGTTAATATTAATCCCTGCATTTCCCAGAGTTTCATGTAGGGCACTTCATAAGGAACATTTAGAGTTAAGTATCCTAGGAAATAACTGCATCTTCTGAGAACCTCCTTGGGAGTTCTTAAGATAGGAAGAACTATCACTGATGAGATTGCTCATCTTGCCTTGGCTGTTAGGAAGCTTATGGCAAGGTTTACAGCTCTAACAGAGCCTAGGCAGAAAGCTGACCACGTGCTAATCTCATCCAATTTAATCCTTGGCTTGTCTCTGGTTTTAATGAGTAATAGTCTTGATGGTTTAAATAAAAAACAAGTATTCTATCATTTCAGTCTATTCTATGAATGACTACAAAAGTCTTTGTGCAGTAAGAAAGCTGTAAGTCAGTAACTGAGAACAGATATGATCAAACCTTGCTAGAGCAACATTAGCCTAAGCAAATTAAAAAGGAGACTCAGCAACCGGAGGATATCCTGAGTTCTGGCTCTGGGCTTTGTTTGCATGCATACCTCAAGAAAGGCACCTTGAAGAGAAAGAACCAAGAAGTGGCCCAGAGGAGATGCCCAGAGGAGATGCCCGGAGCATGCGGCTGCTCTTGTTTGCAGAGCACCAAATGAAAACTCTTAGAATAAAATGGAAATACTTAAGAGATTTTGTCTCCTGACTTATTTCCTATGCTTTGCCAACTTCCTTAAGGCAGACTAAATTTTAAAAGCATTGAGAAGAGGTGCGATTTAGAGCCCAAAGACTGAAGTTCGTGACTTCTTATTTGGAGACTATTTAGAGCAGACAATTGTAAGAACCCAGCTTGACCCACCTGCAGAGACACTGTAAATCTCATTATATTATAACAAACTGAGGGTTCTATGCTCTTCTTTTCCAGCGTGTATGTGTATTTCTTTCCCCTACTCAGTGCTCATTATGTTCCTGCTAGTCCATAGCCATCCTCTGCCTAGAATCATTCTTTTTTTTCCTTGGTACTGTGGTCAATTCCCACAAAACTGCTAAACCCAGCTCAGTATCATCACTTTTATAAGTCACAGCATTGTCATTTTCTTATGAGTACTTGGTGTTTTACTTACTCCTGACCAGCTGTGGCCTCCCATCATTACCTGATATAATAACAGTGGAAAGCTGTTGGGTTGTCTTCTTCCTGAAAAATCTCAGAGTTGCCTCCCCAGTGACAAAGATGGTTCTGTTTATCTTGAAATCTCCAACACACCATAGTTTCCTCAGGGTGCTCAAACAATCTAAACTGGGTGACTATTGATTTCTGTGAGTGGAGGACCAAGGTGTCTCAGGATTGGTCTAAACTGTAGGTGTGTTCTGTGTTACAGAAAACCATGATGGTAAAAATAAAATACAATTCTAAAGTGCTGAAGTGAATTCTCTTTATATCTAGCAATGCCATAGATGCTTTCAGTTTGATCTGTAAACCAAAAATAGTCCTGATTTCAAAGCCTGAGCTCATGTCAATAAATTTACTGGAGTATGGGATGTGGAATTTCAAGTCTTGTTCTTCACTGTTTTTTTTTTTTTTTTTTTTTTTTTTTTTTTTTTTTTTTTTTTTTTTTTTTTTTTTTTTTTTTTTTTTTTTTTTTTTTTTTTTTTTTTTTTTTTTTTTTTTTTTTTTTTTTTTTTTTTTTTTTTTTTTTTTTTTTTTTTTTTTTTTTTTTTTTTTTTTTTTTTTATCGAGGGATTGGAGTTAAGGCTGTGATGCCACCTAGATAAGTGACGTAATCACCCAATTCCTCATCTGATAAGTGGGAACACAGACAGCGATGATTGTATTGACTTGCATTGGGTACTAAGGGACACAGTGCATGGAGAAACACAGAGAATGGCTGGTGCACAGGGAGTGTAATTCCTTTTTATAAGTGAATGGCATCCTTGACCTCCTACAGCAGCCCTACACGGCTTGAGCTTTTAAAACTCTGACTGTCTAGGTGTCCTTTCCTCCCCCTGAGTGGATGTGTGCTCTTGCATTGTCTGGGAAAGACAACTCAGGTGTGACTAGGACCTAAGGGCAGCCTGACTGAGGGTGGATGACCTATTTCTGCTGTACTATTCAGAGCTCATCCAAGTGTTGACTCAGGTCCAGATACAGCCTCTAGGGAATAGTGTCAGCAAGGTTGGCCATGTCTAGTTATTTCCTGTTTGTATCATGAGGATGGCATTCTTTATATAGCTTTTAGAAAGAACGTATAATATGTATGGCTAGGTGCTTTACCAATAAAAAAGGGTCTGCCTATATCTTTGTGGTTTAATAATAACGACCTAAGATTGAATTCAGTTCCATGGACCACAGCATCGAAACAATTTTGTGTGTGCTCAAACGGCTGACCACTCTGCATTTGTAGCCATCAGTCATGAGTATATGGGATAACATCAGAGATGAAAATGGAAGACAAATGCGGTGATGCCTTTAATTATTTGGTGCTGGTTGTAGATTTATTCAAGTAAAAAAAGGAAAGAGGGGATTCTTCCTAGTTACAAATGAAACTTGGAGTCCTCTCTTCCAGTTGACAGGGAACCATGATCACTTCTTCTGACCCTAGAGAGCCTCCCCTGGGATTATGGAAGGTTGCCACAGAAATATTGCATTGCCTTAGCCATGAGAGCTGTGTCAGCGTTTTAGAAGATTGCTGAACTCAACTATTTAGAAAGCCCTATATCTTCTCCTCGACAGGACACCAGAGCAGTGTGGAGGATGAAAGGAAACAGATTGCCCAGGAAGGAGCAAGGTGATTTATACTGATCTCTCGTTCACTTTGAAAGTGGGTCAGGATCTTGTTCTAACCAAGTCTTCTAGACTTGGGCAATTGCTGTGTTCCTGATGATTTGTGTGCTTGGAAGATTTTTGTAAAACAGCCATTTAAAAGCTGTTTGGAAAGATCACCATTTGAAAGAGTCCATTGGGTCAAGATCTTTTGGGGATGGCAGCTTTAGATGTTTAATACATTTGAAGTTTTAGGCTTTGGATTGTTTCAGAAAGGTGAACAGTACTAGGAATAATATTTAGAGTTTCACTGGTGATTTCTTAAGTGCTGGTTTGATCATATTAGACAAATGTGTAAGACTTTGCCAACCATTACAAAGTTCCTTGAAAATTAATTCAATTAAAGTAACCTGGACAGTTTGATGCCTTGGCTCATCCGGCAAATCCAATTATTTGACACAGTATGAAGCAAAGGGGTTGAAAATTTCTGTGTAATCCTTTATATCTAGAACATTTACATCTCTCAGGCATCGTTTTAGAGGGCAAAGGAAACTTAAATATTCACAAAATGTTCCCAGGGGATAGTAAAAGTGTATGAGATGTTTTGTTTATTGGACATTACATTGTGGGAACTGAGATCACTCATCAGCTTTTGAACATCTGCACACAAGTCACCATCACCCTGAACACTTCTTCCCCCCACTCCCCATTGGTAGAGCACATGTAAAGCCCGAGATTTTATTCTCAGTATCATACAGAATTAAACAACATATTTTTACACTTCCTAGAATAACTATCCACACTATCCTTTAATATTATTTTTGCTTTTAAAATATAAGCATCATATTTAATAAAATTAAGTATCACCTCTTCTGTTTTAACCATTCCTTCCTTCACCTTTGAGTCTAACAATAAACATGAGAATGTAAAATATTTGATAAAGAATAGTGATTTTTTTCCTCATTAACATTGAGAGTGTTGGTAAGTGGGACTGACTGAACTGGGATCAACGGTAAAGTAATTGCAAATTCTTAATAAAATCCTTTAATTCAACTAGAATAGATGCAAAATTTTATTCTGCATTATAGTTTCATATAATTTTTAAGTTCTTTTTAAAAATTCATTTTTTTGTTCATTTTACATACCAACCACAGACCCCTTTTCATCTTTCCTTCTACTCGCCCCTCCCCCCAGCAACCCCTCCACCCCCATCGCCTCCCATGGAGAGTCAGCAAAGCCTGGCACATTCAGTTGAGACAGGTCATCCTGGACATTTTCATGTTCTTTTTTATTTTATTATAACAATAAAGGTTATTTAACCTGTCCTAGAGGAACAGGTGTAGGCTTAGGAGATATACATGAATTGCTCAGGGCTTGTAAGAATTTTAGTCGGTCACTGTTCTAGGATTTATAGACTGAGGCTTTGTTCTTCAACATAATTATGTAAGAAGTGAAGACATTTGAGACAGAGGCAAGAAGATCAGACCTCAAGTTTGAGGCTAATGTGGTCTTTATAGTGAGCTTTAGACCGGCTGGGACTGCATAGAGACCCTATCTAACCCCACAAGCAAACAAAATTCACTAATGGTCTGACTCAAGAGTAAAGAATATGGGAACAGAAGAGAGCATTTCAAACTGGTGGCTGAAGATGTAGTGGGCAGAAGATAGAAACTTCATGATACAGCCATCACAAGCTTATAGCTGTCATTTCTCAAGTGTTTGCCGTGAACCAGACATGATCAGAGAATTTTCTCATTAAAACACTGTCTCATCATTTAATTGCAAAGATGATGAAATTGGGGTTCCGAGATGTAAGTTTGCTTGCCTCCGGCCATGCAAGTCTATAAGCAAGGGCCTTTGGGCATAGCTTACTTCTATGTGTTTTGTGCTGGTTCCATATCGCCTGACAGCTCACCATCCAAACCCCTGAAATGTAATGCTTTTGTATATCATTAAAAACTGGAGTTTAGGCACAAGTCCAAGACTTGTTCAGTAATGTATAAGGAAAACATGCAACAATGTATGTTAACTGTCTACACCAACAGTTTCTTACTAGGAAGAAAATGCCTTCTTTGATGCTGTGAAAGCAATAAAAGGACAGAGATTTTAGGCTGCTGCAGAGCCTTTAAATCTGGAAAGACAGCTTTCAAGATGTATTTTTATAAACATCACAAGAACACACAGTCTAAAAAGTCAAGTCATTTTACAAGCTATCTAATGGGGAAAGGCAAGCTCTTTTAAGTTCCTGGCTCTCTCTTGATTTTGGTCTCTTCTCTTATTCTTGTCCCTGGTTTTCTAGGCAATCGCTTTCACTTGGACTTTCTCCATCTTTAAAACACAGATGTGTACTTTTTTTCTTTTTATTTCTTTTACGTTCTCTCTCTTGTGTGTGTACATGTGTGGAATCTTTTCTGTGGGATCTGGAGATGGAACTCAGGTTCTCATCTTGCATGGCAAGTGCTTTACCCTCTGAGCTAACTTCCAAGCCCACATTGTGTCTTCTTCATAGAGATGTGTCATTATCCTTTGTCGTCACTCATTTCTTTCCCTTTGTCCCTTCACAGTGCCCCTTGCTCTCTGGTGGGGTCTCTAGTTCTCTTCTTTATCCCCTACCACTTAAGATATCTTTCTTCTCATGATCATCCTTCTAGTGCGATTAAGCACACACATACACACACACACACATATACACACACACAAACACTGCAATTTAAAATTCTGATTTCAGGCCACTGAGATGGCTTAGTATGTAGAAGCACTTGTCACCAAGTTCAATGACCTGAGTTTATTTATTGTTTTCCCACAGGCATCTACTCCCCCTGGCCCTTACAATCTCTCTATCCCATCTTTCAAATCCCTGCACATGATATACCTGTCTAGTTTAGAGATGGGCATTCTCTTCAGCCTATTGAATATTAAAAAATTTCTCTCCCATTTGTATTTTTCTTTTTAGAACTCTGTGTTTAGCTCCATGCTCTAATTTTTCAATTGTGTTGTTTTCTTGTGTTATCTTTTATTATAAGTATTAACACTGTCAAATATATAGCTGATAAAGATAATTTTCTCTATCCTATAAGCTGCCTCTTTACTCAAGTGGTGGTGTCTTTTGTTAGATACCATCCAGCAAGACATTGAGCTTCATGAGATTCCCTTCATCAGTTGTTCGACTTAGTGCTTATGTTGCTCTAGTTCTGTTCAGAAAGTCCTTTCCTCTGCCTGTTGGTTTCAGCATATTCTTGACTTGATCTCTTCTAACTCATTCAAGGCTTTGGGGCCTCTGTTAAAGTCCTTGAGCCCTTTGGAGTTGGGTTTGTGCAGGGTAAGAGGTAAGGATCTAGTTTCATTTTTCTAGATGTAGCTCTCCAGTTTGACCAGCACCATGTGTTGACTGATATTTGTTATTAATCGTCTTTTGTTCTTGTTTGCTTAGTTTTCTAAGCAAAAAGGTACCAAGCTCTTGACTGTAATGATTTCCTGCAAGACTAAAAGGAGCAGATGAAACATGATTATAAAGTGAATGAAGGTACAGGAACTTAATTCAGAGAAGAAAATTCTCATGGTTACAAGCTAACAAAAAGATGCTTAAACATTGGTAAAAATGAAAACATCTAAATATTACTTTATTCTTCTCAGACTAGCTAGAGATGAAGAGCTGGCTGGAGGCTAGTACAGCCTTCCCAATTTAAGAATGCTTATTACTGAGAGATGTATAAACCAGGGTATCGATTCTGGAGAGCATCCTCACATCTTTGTGTCAACTACAGTGCATTACTGGACACCCTACAGAAATTCCCTACTTTGTTTATTTTAGCTGCAAGTTGGTAACAATCCAGTTATTGTTCAATAAGGGTCAAAATACATACATTGGGACAATACAGATTAGGAAATGCTTGTGAACTTAAAGCAATGGTTTAGTTGTATGCTCAGCACTATAGTTTGGATGCAGATAGGTGCTGGGAAGTATGAACTCAGGAGAGGTGCTCAGATTATGGGACACTACCCTCATGAAATGCTGACTGCCATAATTATGGGACTGCATTCTTACAAGGATGAGTTCAGTAGCTCCTTGCTCTTCCTTTCATTCCCTAGCTCTCTCTTCACCCTCTGCCTTCTATCAAGAATGAAGTAGCAAAAAACCACTTGATGGGCACTTGGCTTTCCATTCGAGACCTCTCTACCTCTAGAACCATAGGACATAAATTTCTGTTCATTTTAAATAACAAAGTCTGTTATTGCATTCTGTTACAGATGTACAAAATGGACCAAGGCACATTAGTAGATAGATTTAGAGAACAGTGCTGAGTGAAAGAAACAAATGAGACATGAAGCAAAACAATACGTGTGTAAGTTGCAAATTCATGTGAATAATATTATATTTACTTGAAGAAGAACTCAGATAAATAAAGCTGTACACTCTATATGCACCAGGCAGTTCATGTATAGATGAAAGGACATGAAGGGAAATAGACAAGATAAACAACATGGACTGTGCTAGGATGAGTGCTGGTGATTCAGGGCAGGGACTAGGGAGTATGATTATGTCAACCCGCGACCATTGACCCTTGATGTCTGAAAACAGATTCAGTGTTTACATAATTGCGGGTGAATAAGTACTATTTCCGAGTAACATGTCCTGGTTACATTTAACTTGAAGGGCCCCTCCCCCTTCCCATTTGGAGTTAATAATGATATTTGGTTTGATTAGGTTTCTTTACACTATTATTAGTTCATCTCTAGGAATCAGGCTACCTTAAGGCAAATGGAGTGCTCCGGCAGCAGCAGCAGCAGCAGCAGCAGCCCCACCCTGCTGTGCTTTAATCTGAGACTGCTGTCTTCAAGAACATTCTTTTCATCCACTCTGAGATTTCTCTATGATGGCCTCCACACAGGGAGGCAGAGATACATAGACAGTTCCTAAAACCAAAGGCAGTAGACTTTGAGAAACTTTGTGGTATATGTTTGAAAAAGCCTAGATTACCATAGAGGGAGGTAGTGTTCTCCTCTCCTCCAGCCTTCACCTATTTCTCTTTTATCTTACAATCTCTGGAGATTATCCTCAACATTATCTCCTAATGCGTGCCATGGTGGTACTTTTGTTCATTTATTTGGGTGTAGGGCATCTCATCTAACTTCCATTTTCAGGACTAAGTCTCACCTGTCAGCTCTGCTCATCCACCCTAAGACACTAAGGATCTTCAGTTCAACTTCTTCATATCTAATCTTCTACTGGGATAAGAGGAATGTACCCAATTGCAACTTCTCAACCAGTCTTCCAGTGAAATCTGCTGTTGCAGCATCATCTGTGTTTAGTTTTTGAAAGTACAGGGAGCAGTAACTTCCTGTTACTGCTTGCTTTATTCCCATGCATAGATTTATGTCTATGATATTTATATCCACCTTAGGGTCCAGATTCAGGATCTGGCAAGTCATTCACAACCTTTCCATTTGCTTTCTAGTTGCCAGCGTTTGCCTGCTGTCACGTCTCCCCTTCTATCTTTCCTGGGTGTTGTATTTTTTTGTGTACCAGTGTATCTCTGGGATATTCTTAGTGAGAAGTGCTAACACATTCCTGTGGAAACCTCTGTCTGACTGGATGCCTTCCAGTAAGTTTTTTGAGAGAAACAGGAATGCCTAAGAGATCATTATTCTCTGGGAGATGATTTTAGAGCCACAAACTTGAATTCTGAGTTCCAGTTCAGAATCTTGATAGCTGTTCGATCTTAGTGGTGCTTATTTAACCTTCTGTGTCATCAGAGATACCAAAGGTCAGGGCTGCAAGTACCTTAGAGGTTCAAACTGGACCTTAATAATTACTCAGTGAATGACAACTTGGATTACTCTAGTTGGGTTACCTTGGTTCCAGTTACTTCCTGTCTTCTAGGAAGTGACATACAAAACAGAAAAGGGATCCAAACATCATTTTTATTAGTGATGTCAGGGAAATGCCAAGTAAATATCCCCTGTGCTTCCCAAATGCCAGGTTCTCTGACAATAGCTTGGTTGGAGAATGGGGAGGGTTTCCCAGGCTCCAGCTCTCAAAGTGTCCAGAATGAGAAACTTTGTTTCAAGTCAAAGGAAAGGCTGGGGAGCTACTGGCTTCTGTAGCTCTACAGAGGTCTCATGTAGAATTTTCTGTCTTCTCTGGAGACTAAAGGTGTACTAAGAACACAGTCTGCCTAAATACAGACACATCCAGGAGAACACAGGAGGGAAGAAATGGATCAAATAACCGTGGCCTTTTAGGCACATCCATCCTGCTTTCTGTTGGAAGTATGCCCACAGGCACTGGCCTGCTGACAAGCCAGTTAGTTCTATTACCATAAGTCAGCTGGTTGATAGAGTAACAGGAGAAATTGATTCTAAGCCCTTCTGAGCCTGTCTCATTCCACCCAGCCTACATAGGCAGCATTACCAGAATTATAAAGCCTGGCTGGGTAGGCTGGCAGGCATGTCATGCAGCACAGCATAATTCTATCACCTTCAGAGCATTAGTAATTATTTCTTTATATAAAATGTCTTCTCATTTTTCTATAATTAATTTATATCTGTACCTTAAGTATATGTTTGTCCGTAAGTTTTTAAAGTAGGTTAAAAAGTCCTCTCCCCCCGCCAAGTAATCCAATCATATACATTTACAAAAGTAAAGATTTCACACACACCAAGTACTCTTTAAATTGCTGTTTTCTTGCTGGGAGTGTGGTCAACCCAGGTCCTTTAGGGTAGGAGGAATTACATGCTAGTTTTCTTTCTCTCTACATTGGTGTGGGATTTCTTTCTTGAGGCTATTAATAAATAATTGAATGGGACCTCTCTGGGATGCCTTTCCTGGAATGTGAAATACGTTATTTTTCCCATTACCCTTCCTTCTGTAGAGAAGAATTGATAACTCTGGAATTCTGGCTATATTTGGCAGCTGTGAAACATGGAGTTGCTGTATAAGAAAGACCCTTGTGATGGAAACAATTACACACACACACACACACACACACACACACACACACGCACACATCCCACTCCTATACATACATACACACACATACACACATCTCACTCTTACACACATATTTCACCTCTTCCTTATTTTCTCTCTCTTTCCCTACTGCTCTTTTCTTAATTTCCATGTTCATTTACTTTCTCTGAGTGTCTCCTTTCTTCCTCCCCCGCCTGCTTGTTGCTTTCATTTATTTACTTTGTATTCTCTTGCTTCCCCCCCCCCCAACTTGTCTTTCTCTCTCAGAGGTTTTCATCTCCTCATCTTCATGAATCAGGTTAGGACACCATCAGACACTTTGTAAGGTAAGCAGAAGGTATTGTCTTTGACTTTCCTCAGAGTTTAAGAATGTAAGTTTGCAAACAGAAGGGTGCTTAGGACCCACTTAGGGAGGGCACTTAGGCCAATTTATGGCCTTCTCTTGGAATTGGGATTCCCTGGAGAACTCAGGGATGTCAATTACAGGCAGTGGCAATAGCACAGTGACCTCCCAGGGACCTTCAACTCATTTCTCAGAGGGCTCTGAGAGCCCAGCAGCCACTGCACCTTTGTGTAACTTCTCCACCTCAGACACATCTGAACTGATGACCTGAGGGTGAGAGGCTCTCTATAACTTGATTACATTTTTTAAAAATTCCATTTTTCTCTTGAAAAGACACCTTCACAACACAATGTCAGTTTATCTCTGCAATTTTAGACATCAAATAGCTTATTTTTTTAGTTCTCTCTGGGTCAAAGAATGTTATTAAGAAGAAAAATGTAAAAACTATTGGTTTTTGCAACAATTCAGTATCCAAACTGAAGGCTCTAATAAACTCACAGAAATGATTTTTTTTCCCCTCAGAGATTCTTAAGGAATAAAGGCCAAGTTCAAAACATCATGCAGGACAAGAGTGCCCTAAAATTTACATACAAAGTAAAACTATGCAAATAAAATAGGCAACAGATAGAAAAAAATAATGTGCTAAAAAATTTCCATTTTTAAATGTTTGATGAGATTTACTGGTAGGTTCTAGATATTACAAGTATGTTATCTTACCTTAGATAGCATATTGCCTAAGAACTCAGAATATAGTCTGTTCATGAACAGACAAGTGTTACTCTTGAGTTTCTCTATTCACCCAAGAGATTGTCTGCTGAGATATTTATTTCATCATTTACAATGGACAAAAGATGCTGGATCTTATTTCAAGCCCTCGGTTTAGAACTTCATCTTCACATATTTCGAGGTTTCTTTGCCAAAATAGGAACAGTAAAATTAATACAACAGAGACAATGTAATGAAAATAAGCAAGTCTTTTCTTCTTTTCTTTTTAAAAAATAGTATATGGGGTAAAAATCAATATTTTGTCTTAAGTGTTTATACCTATGAAAGCAAGAGATGTGGAAAATGAATTGTTCCATCTGTAATTTCAAGCAGGGAAAATTAGTTACAAGCATATCAGCAAAATACATAGAGGGAAGCCCAACACAGCAGAAGAACAGGGGCTAACCTCCTTTTCGCCTAATTCCCGTACCTGATTGGATAGAAACAAAGCATTTTCCTCAGAATGAGAGGCAAAAAGTCTGACACCAAGCCGTGGCTACTTCCCAAGATATCTTTGTCAGCAAGATGGGTTCAAGTTATGATTTCACCGTCTCTGTGATTGACATTGTTACGCTTCTTAGAACAGTTACCATGGAAACCAAGGGCCTTGCATGTATTTGAAGTGATTCACCTGACCTACTGCTCAACATGAGGGAGGGCTGAGGGCTGGAATTCCTCCCAAGTATTCCTCGTGATCAGGGCACTCTGGCTGTAGTGTTGTCTTGGATCCAAAGGGCCTTTTCCAGGCTGCGCAGATGAGGAATTGTGGGAAGAAAATGTCAGTTTCCTTTATCTGTGTAGACAAATTCCGGCCTGACAGTTCCCTGGGCAGTTCAGATGTTGTCAATACCCTCTGCTGTTCTCCCCTCCCCATTTTGGACTTTCTTTCTTCTCTTTCATCCATAGTATCTCCCAGGAGGGACCAAAGAAACGATGCTTAAAACAGTAGCAGAGCATCAATGCTCTTCCTTTGCATTGGAGAGAAACGGGGAGAAGGACTGGAGCAGAGGAAAAAATTCTAAGTGACTGTAAGATGACCATGACATCCAGAAACAGTATCTGTACTGTATTGAAACTCAGCCTATGGCGCCTGAGCCTTGTAGAGCAGAGGTCAAAACTTAGGAAGTGGGGCTGTCTCAACATCATAGCATTTCTTTAAGGCTGGCATTCTTCAGATTTGCCTGAGACTCAGTCTACCTCCCCTTTACTAGCACATTCCTCTGGAGTGCTCCTTCCCTCATCTCTTCTTCAGGATGCTCTTTTAACTCATGGGATCAAGGGCAAGTACTGTCTTTCTCCTTCCTCCTCTTCATCCTCATTCTTCTCTCCTTCTCCTCCTTCTTCCTCTTTCCTTCATCCTCTTCCTCCTCCATTTAGAACTGAGACTCTGGGAAACTTTCAGCACTCATCTTTGTCTTCTCCAGGAACTCAAACTCACCCTGGCCCTCTTCTCTAATCTCACTGCTTTCATTGGCTGCCTTTAGGACCTAGTTCTACTTTTCTTTGTGACCTTAACATCTGGCTTCGCATTTTCACTTCTGTACATCTTCTCCTCATGTTCATTCAAGTTCAATTTTCCATGAACACCTTTAAAAATATATTGATTACATCTTCTCTTCACCTATCTTCATTCTTACCACCTCTATCTGTCTTCTACCCATGGTCACTAGAATAAAAATAACTGCATTTAATTTTCACTTCCTCACCACACTGAAATGCTTGCTTTTATATCAACACTTATCATCCCTTCTTATAACCTCCATGAGCTGGTCACTCTGAAGGCTTCATGCTTTAAGAAAATTCTGTTCTCCACCCATCAGGAGCTCTTCTCAAAGTCACTGTGGTCAATGAGTTTAGCCATCTCAGCATAGCCCAGGCCATTTCCAAACTACACACTGAATTAACTACTGTAAACTCTTTCATTTGTCAAATAGTGACTCAAGAGTTGACATTTTTATAGGTGGTGAAGACTTGGACCGGTTCTCTTCTCTCATTCAAGTGCTAACCAAGCCTGACCCTGCTTAGCTTCTGAGGTCAGACTAGAGCCAGTGCTTTCAGGGTAGTAGTAAATAAGCATAAAATGAGCATAAACATTAAAATAGAAACCACCAAGACAGAGGGAAGCAAAGAGAGTGCTATGATGGCCAGGCATGATAATGCTTAGAAGGACCAGATAGTGTTTTGAGGTCTATGTGCTTATAGGTTTACTTAACCTATCAACCAGCCTCTGAATAATTGCTTCTTAATGATGCTCAGGAAACTGACATGCTTATTGTGTTTACTTGCTTTGGAGCTAAACAAATGGCTCATAGATTTGAAATTAGATGGTCAATGTCTTCCATCCATCCTTTCAGTCTCTGAATCTGTATGTTAGTGTTAGTTTCATATTATTTTCATAGATAAGAAGGTTACCAGGAAGATTCATTGAAAATATGGCATTTAGCTTGAGGCTTCCAAACAAAGAAGGAGCACTTCACACATACAGAGCTAAACAGAGACAGAGAAGACATTCCAGTGAGAGCCAGCAGCTTGGAGAAAGGCCTCAGTGTATGTGAAACATGGAAAGAAGGTCAACAGTCTTGTTCTGCAGAGCTGGAGAGAATGGCCTGCGAGGCTGGGCCAAACTGAAGACAGATTTTGCAGAACAGGAGATTTTATTGTGTACAAATAGCCATGGGGAAACAGAGTTAGTTTTCAGCTTACAAATCTCTCTCTGGCATATGTAGATGTTTACATTAGAGGTGGCATCAACAAGTCCAGATGATGGGTGAACCTGAGGAATGATGGTAAGGACAGACAAGGATATACTTCTGCTTTCTAATTTAAATAGTGAACTTCATCCTTATTTTCCCTGAGCAGGGGAGGCCAGCTAGTAGCCAATATTCCTCCTCAATCTCTTGAATTCCCTCCTCCTCTCCTTATTCCATGCCTACCTAATATTTCCAATCTCCAATCTTGATCCTTGTTTTCTCATGTATTTTCTGCTTTTCTTCCCCTAGTATCCCCTGAGGAGAACCAGCAAACCCAAGTGTTATCTATTCTGAAGAATGGCTCTTCTCATACTGTTGGTTATCTCTTTAGTTACTCCCACTGATGCCATCATCTTTTAAAAGCAAGTCATTTTAGTAAATGAGTTACATCTATCATGACTGCTACTAGAATAAATGTTCTCACCTTGATGTCTCATGAGAAGTGAGTGATGGTGGACCCTCCTGGATGCTACCCAGGCATGTGCTTTACATCAGTTCTGAATATCTGAATATTGCCTTAGTCCACGCTGCTCCATCTCTAGGTCCCTTTGTTGGCAGAGATTTACCAAAGGCAGATTTACCAAATCTTGCCTGATAGAATCATATTGGGACCTAATGCTTGCTACCTTAGAATTTCTTAAAATATAAGGCTTATGAATTGAATTGATAAGAATCTTACCATTAAGTTCATAAAAAATGGTAATACTTTCCTCTGAGATAATCAATTGCTTTTTGTAATATGGAAAAAAAATAGAAACTTCTATTTAACTGCATGGTCAAATACACAGAACCATTTTAACACGTCCAGTGTTGAGCGGTCATTCAAACAACATTAAACGGTTGTTATTTTAAAACAGCTGGTTTATTAAAAGGGGACAGCTCTGTGATTGCCCCTTGTAGGATCATTGTTCTGATAAATTAACAAAGCTAGCTATTGAATTAAAGGAGACCACAGAGGAGAGAAGAAAATTGGTTTTGGAGTCACAGGATGGGCCATTTAAAGAATTCAGCTCTAATAGTAAGTCTGGGAGAAAAAAATGAGAAGCTACCATAAGTCCCAGCCTCATCAACCTTAGGTCTATTTCTCTAAGTTGGCTTCACACACTTGCATGTGTACACTCTGCCCATGCTGTCCCCTTTGTACTGATTCCCTCTTCAGTCTTGAACATTGCACAGAAGTTCTGCTTCCATTGTTTCTGTTTCTGTGTAAAGCATCCTGCAACATCTGCGGGGCACTATAATTTGGGTTTTGGAATAGGAATGTCTGGATTCAGTTCTACATATACACATTCTTTCTCCCCCTCTCTCTTCTTCCTCCTCCCCAGTTGAAATTTGTTCTCAGACAATTTTTCACATGTACACAAGGCATACTGACCACTCTCACCCCTACCAGCCTCTCCCACTTCCCTCCTTTCTGTCCACCTCACCTTTCCCTTTCAAATTGCTCTGACACTCATGTCTATTTCTTTTGCTTTGTTACTCACTGAGTTTAATCAAGGTTGTCTGTGTGACCATAGGTTTGAACCTGGCCATTGGAAATGAGTGAGCTCAGCAGTAGGGACACCACTAAATACAATGATTGTCCTTTCTTTGAACTGATCAATGAGTAATAGTTCACCAATAATGAGTAGGGCGCCAGGAGCCCCTCCCTTTTCATGACTGATTGTTGATAGTGCCACTCTTGTGTAGACTCCACTGCAGATGGCCACAATTGTGAGTTATTGACTTCAGTGGTTGTATCAGTTCTCTGACTCTCTTATTAGGTATGTTATCTCAGTGAAGGGACACAATCTTCTCATGTTTCTGCTTACTGTTACACAAAATAACCATAGCAAATGTTTCATAGTAGTGTTGTGGTACTTTTAGTTGACATATATAAAGTATTTATAATACTATTGGGGTATATTACATACTTAATAAACATGTCTAGGATTTTCAAGTAAAGTTATTTATTCCTTCTTCTGGATTCTCATAGTCAATTCTTCTATGATAATGATTGGTACAGTATAGTGTGTATTTATGTGCATTATAGGATGCAATTTTGTAGGAAATGGACATGACAATATTACTTTTTCTACCTTCTGTGGAGCCTCTTTTGTTGCATGGGCATAATAAAAATTCAACAAACATTAAATGAATTGTGAAATAACCATTGGAAAATTTGTAGTTTATTTAAGAATAAATTAATAAGGGTCTCAAAGTGAAATTGTTAATAGAATCAGCTAGAGTAGTTAGTTAAATTATGTAGCTATTTGTAATTTTGTAGTTTAATCTTTGGCTACATGATGTTCACATTGCATATCTATATATTCTAGGGAAAAATAAAGAAGTGACGGCTTCTAGAGTTTCTATAGACTTTGTAATCCTAACTGCTGGCCTTCCTTCCAATGCTATTGCCATTATGCAGCTGAGGAATGGTAAATAAGATTCCCAACCAATAGAGTAAACATTTAAAGTCCAAAGTGTCTGTGTAAAAAACCAAACCAAACCAGCCCCGGTTCTGATCTGTCCTGGTGTGTTTTTATCATGTTTGCCACCTAGTAATTTTCCATCATTTTTTTAATTCTTGTCCTGGATTTGATTCGTGGTTTAGCCCCAAGTGCTCTGCACCCCTAGAAATAAAGCCTGCTTCTCTCACTAGAATCTTTCCTCCATAGAAATGCATTTGTGTGTCTGACTTGCCAGGCAACCTGGCTTTTAGAAGATAGATTTTGTTGCAAGATAGAAGAATTTGGAGCGAATGGGGGAAAGAGGGGTTCAACTCAGCTTGATGAAAACATAGTCATTTTAACCTGAACCTCAGCTTTACCATCCGTTACTGGTGCAGAACTGCTTCACAGGCCTCCAAAGACATCTCCTACAATACTGAAGAGACAACATCTGCTTTTCCAGTACATTTTCCAGCCTTCTCCTAGGTTCATACTGAACTCTTGCAAAGATACCCTCCTAATCTCATTGTTAAAGCCCCATGACTACCATATAGAGAAATCTTCATTATTGAATCTTTCCTTTTCCCAGGTACTTCTTGTCTGAACAATTTCCCAAGAATATCTGTCCACTGCTCTCATATTCTAACTTACATATCTTTAATATATCTGGATTTTGATCATCCCCTGAGGTCTTTCCTTCCATCTCCCATGTATAATTTTTTTTTTTTTTTTGCAAAAAAAGAGATTCATTTTGCCCTAGGTCTCTCCTGCCAAGCAGCATAGTTGGACTGTTCAGGCTGCCCTTGTTTTATTTCTTGCAGTGATGACTTTGGATTCTCCATCCCGTTTTCACATTTGAGAACTTAGTCAATTGAAAAACAGATCAGATTGCCATTGAAGTGGTTTTGTTTCTTCTTCTCTTTTGAGTTACAAATCTTTGATGTCTGAAAAACATTCTACACTGCTTGACAGCAGAATCTTGAGGGCAAATTTCCACCATTACAAAGGTGTATCTATTTCAAAAGACCAGGGAGATTAACTAGATTACTGATTTATAGATAACAAATATGTGGTATCCCAGGGGCAAACAGTAGCCTAGAAATTAATGATGGACATTTGTGAAGACCTGTGTCCTTCTTCTCACAAGTTTTTGAATGATGGAAGAATTTCAGTTGGTAAAATTAAAGTATTACACTATAGGAATATTTTTTTCCTCTGCAGACATTTTTCTTATTTTGGATAAATAGGTCAGTCCTTCACGGAACTTACAGGCTTCCTTTCCTATTATTTGCAACTGCTTGTGGTTTCCCCACTTTTTTTTCTTTAATGCAGAACCAATTTTATGAATTTAAGTGTTTGTCTATATATATGTACGTGTAATATGTGTGTGCCGTATACCCACAAAGGATAGAAGGGGTTTGGGAACTGGAATTCCAGATGGTTGTGAGACACCACATGAGTGTTAAGAATTGACCTTGAGCCCTCCATAAGAGCAGCCAGTGCTCTTAACTACTGAGTCATACCTTCAACAGTTATTTACTGGTGAGGAACTTATTTGGCTATGTATATACATTACTTCCTGTGCATAGTTTGACTCTGTTTCCAAAAAGAGATTTTGTAGTTTTTATTTAAAATGATACATTTGCATGGTTTTATTTATTGTCTATTTGTTGTGTGATCCACTGAGGCTGATAAGGGAAGTTTGCATGAGCATGGCTGAGGCATTATTTACCAGAGCTTAGACAACTAACAGCTAACCAGTGGTTATACCACTGAATAAAAAGACTCTCTCTCTCTCTCTTTCTCTCTCTCTCTCTCTCCCCCCCCCCACCGGTCCTCCCTCCCATAACTTATCTTCTAGCTTCTAGCTTCTGCCTCTGTTACTCTAAATTTAGAAATGGAAGTGATCCCATTGAAGTAGATGTTAGATGCTCACACACCTCTGTTTTGTTTCCAAAGCTTTCCACTCTGTGTAGAATGAAACTTTTAAATTCCACACAATGGCATCCAACACCACCTTGTTTGTGTTTCACATCTTCTTTGTCTCTCCTTTTATCACTCTACCCTATTGAGTGCGCTGTCATTTCTGGGGTTTATCAGGCAAGTCTGATGCCTTAGCAACCTTGAAAGTTCTCCTAGGAGCTCATTTCTGTGGCTACTCTCTGGGCTCAGATCTCTTTAGAGCTTTACAATTTCACTATGCCTTTCTCTAATCAACCCCGTTCAGAAAGTATGTAACCAAGTGCATGTTCAACAAAAACCCTCCCATCCTTTCTGTTTTGGCTTCCTCCATCATTTGCCATATGTTTACAATGCTCATGTAAGATTTTTTATATCTCTCTATTAAAGTATAAATTCAACTTGGGCAGAAACTTTAGCATCTGCTTCTTGATTTACTCAGTGTCTAGAACAATGTCAGGCATATAGTAGCTAAATAAAGGTTTTAATAAGTGAGTGTCATGTCTTTTTGTGTCTTCTGAATTCCCTAAAAGAGAACAGGGTCTAGATACACGTCATCTGGCATATTTTTTTCTTTGAAGAATCTTCTGGTCACTTGAGTTTGTCACAAAGATCTGGAGGTAATACTCAGGTTCGACTCTTTTATAATAAACCTTTTAATTTTTTGGAATAATTTTGGGCTTAAAGAAAAGTTGCAAGACAATACAAAAAGTTACATATCTTTATCTGGTTTTCATTCTCCTGAAACATCTATATTATTGAGTTATATTTACAATGGAAAAAGTTGTACATATTTAATATATATAATTTGATGAGTTTGGTGATAATGATGTATTGTTACCAAATCTATGCCACAGAGTACTCATCATCTCTAAAGGTTTCTTTCTGCCTTTACTGTAGTATTGCTACTATCATTTTGTAGCAAGAAAAATTAATAAAGATTCTATTGACTTATCAACATTTTAAGTATATATTATATTATTGTTACCTATGAGGAATAGCTGTAATAGGTATTTAGTATTCGTTTCTCTTTTTAATTGGGAGTCTTTGCATTCTGACTAATACTTTCTGGTTTCTCTTCTTCTCAGCTACCAGCAACTCCTTAGTTAATTCTTTGCTTCTGTGCATTGAACTATTATAGAATCATTGTACACTCTACATGAAATAAGATTTATTCTTCTGTTTCTAACTTACTTTACTTTTCATTTCATTCATAATGCCTTCCAGATTAATCCATATTGTCTCAGACAGCAGGGTTTCCATCCATTTTTGAGACCAAACAATATTTTATGGATATATATCACATTTTGAAATCCATCCTTTTATGAGTATCTAGGTTGCTGCTGTCTTGGCTGTTGTGAATAACGATGCCATGAACATGGTAATACACTGGAGATCAAAGCCCTTGCTCTTTTCTTTCAGACATTGCCTTTTTTCTTTCTTACAATAATCTCACATATAAATGGCATTTTATTCCATCCCCAGTGATCTCACTGGGTCTTCACACCCACCAGGAGGAACTGAGCCTACTGATAGCCGGTCATTGCTTTGTGCCTAGAGCCGAGTCAAGAGTGTTCACCATGTTTATTCATTTATGCTAACCCCAGGATGGAGATATCTTTAATCCTGTTTTATAGTTGTGGTCCAGTGAGTCAGTGACTGGCCACATGCCTGAGATCACATGGTCACTCAGGCCTAAGCCTCTTTTCTCCTCTTGTATGTCTTTCCTCTGTGCTCCCAAAGCTCCTTTTCTATGGGCTTGGCTTCCTTTAAGTCATCTTTGAAGCTTTTCTTCTTCCCTGGAGATTTTTGGCTTTGGTAAAAACAAATTGTTGTATGTTCTTCATTTGCGCTATTATTTGTCTGTGAGTGTGAGCAAACCCAGGAGCCAGAGAAGTCAGACTTAGTTTAAAACTGGAAACACACACCACCACAACCACCACCAATATTACTATGGCCACCACCAGAACTGTATAAGGCTTTAACTTACTAGGAGAAAGCTGCCCCAGAAAATCAGGGCTTTACAAGTTGTCAGAAGTGGGGTCATCTTCAGCATTTGGCTTGACATCAGGAAAATGAGCACTGGCAATTATATAGGGGAAAACACT